>RXID01016010.1:0-52965 GCA_005019695.1 Trichopus zeylanicus subsp. travancoricus
TGTTGTAATAGTAGTAATAGTAGTCGCAATAGTAGTAGAAGTAGTAATAGTAGCCGCAACAGCAGCAGCAGCAGCAGTAGTAGCAGCAGTAGTGGCCACATTAATAGTTGTTGTACTTGTAGTAGTAATAGTAGCAGTATTAGTACTAGTAGTAGTAGTAGCAGTAGTAATAGTAATAGTTGTAGTAGTAGTATTAGTATTAGTATTAACAAAAGTAGTAGTATTAGTAGGAATAGTAGTATTGGTAGTAGTAGTAGTAGTAGCAGCAACAGCAGTAGTAGTTGGAGTGTTCCTAGTAATAGTAGTAGTTGGAGTAGTGGTAGTAGTAAAAGTAGTAGAAGTAGTAGTAATCGTAGGAGTATTATGTTTAGTCATAGTATTAGTAGTAGCAGCAGTAATAGTAGTAGTAGGAGTAGTAGGGCAATCGATGTCGGAGTAGGAGTAGTAGTACTAGTAGTAGAAGGAATAGTATTAATAGCAGTATTAATCGTCGTAGTAGTAGTGATAGTAGTAGTAGCAGCAACAATAGTAGTGGTAGATGGAGTTGTAGTAGTAGTAATAGTAGTAGTAGTATCGGTAGTAGTTGGAGTATTAGGATCAGTAGAAGTATTAGTAGCAGTACCAGTCATAGTCGTAGTAGGAGTAGTAGTGGTAGTCGGTGTGGGAGTAGTTTTAGTTGTAGTAGCAGTACTAGTTCAAGTAGTAGTAGCATTATTAGTAGTTGTAGGATTAGGAGTTGTAGTTGGACCAGGATTTGGAGTTGGGGTAGTAGTTGTAGTAGTAGCATTGGTAATGGTAGCAGTAGTGGTAGTAGTAGGAGTATTAGCAGCAATAATAGCAGTAGTAAAAAAAATTAGCACTAGTAGCAGTAATAGCAGTAGCTATTGTAGTGGTAGTGGTAGTTGTGGAAGTAGCATTAGTAGTAGTACCAATAGTTGTTGTGGTAGTAGTTGCAAGAGGAGAAATGTAGTAGTAGTAGTACCAGCTAAAGCTATAGTAGTAGTAGCAGTTGTTGCAGTAGGTGAAAAAGTAGGTATAGTAGTAGGAGAGGAAGTTGGTATAGTAGTAGCAGTAGCTGTAATAGTTGTAGTAGTAGCAGCAGCAGCAGCAGTAGTAGAAGTAGAATTAGTAGCAATAGTATTAGTAGTAGTAATAGTAGTAGTAGTAGAAGCAGTGTTAGTAGTGATAATAGTAGTAGGAGAAGTATCACGATAGTACTTGCAATTGTAGTAGTGGTAGCAGCAGTAGAAGTAGTAGTAATAGTAGCAGCAACACCTGCAGTAGTAGTAGTAGTAGTAGAAGCAATATTAGTAGCAATAGTACTAGTAGTAGTAATAGTAGTAGTACTAGAAGCAGTATTAGTAGTAATAGTAGTAGTAGTAGAAGAAGTAGTAGCTGGAGTAGTATTGCGACAGTAGCTGCATTAGTAGTAGTAGCAGCAACCGCAACTGTAGTAGTATTATTAGTAGTGCTAGTAATAGTAGTAGTAGTTCAAGGAGAAGTAGTAGTAGTAGTAGCAGTAGTAGTTGTAGTACCAGTAGTAGTAACAGTAGTAGCGTTGTAGTCGTGGTAGTAATAGTAGCAAAAGTAGTAGTTGGAGTTGTAGCAGTTGCAATAGTAGTAGTAGTAGGAGTAGTAGTAGTAGTAGTGGTGGTAATAGCAGTAATAGGAGTAGTAGTAGTAGTAGTAGTGGTGGTGGTGGTGGTGGTAGCAATTGAACTATTGGTGGAAGTACTAGTCGTAGTAGTAGTAGTATCAGTATTATTAGTAGTAGTATTAGTAGGAGAAGTAGTAGTAGGAGGAGGAGGAGCTATAGGAGCAGCAACAATAGTAGTAGTTATAGTAGTAGTAGTATTAGTTGTAGTATAAGTCATAGTAGTAGTATTAGTAGTAGTATAAGTTGTAGTAGTAGTATTAGTAGTAGTATAAGTCATGGTAGTAGTAGTTGTACTAGCGGTAGTTGCAATAGAAGTAGTAGCAGTAGGAGTAGTAGAAGTAGTTGTAGTAGGAGTAGAGGTAGTAATAGTAGTTGTAGTAGTAATAGTAGTAGTCAGAGTAGTAGTAGTAATAATAGTAGTAGTAGTAGTCGTTGTAGTAGCAGTGGTAGTAGTAGTACTACTAGTAATAGTGGCCTCATTAGTAGTAGTAGTAGTAAGAATAATAGTGGTAGTCATATAAGTAGTAGTAGCAAAAGTAGAAGTAGTAGTAGTAGAGATATTAGTAGCAGCAGTTGCGGAAGTAGTAGTAGTAGGAGCAGCAATAGTAGAAGTAGTAGTAGTAGGAGTAGTAGCAGCAGCGTCATTCGTAGTAGCACTAGTAGTAGTACTACTAGTAGTAATTGTAGTAGTAGCAATAATATTAGTAGTTGTCATTGTAGTACTAGTTGTTGTAGTAGTAGTCGTAGCAGTAGTAGTAATTGTCGCAAAAGCCATAATGGAAGTAGTAATAGTAGTTGTAGGAGTAGATGTAGCAGTAGTAGAAGTTGTACTAGTACTAGTACGAACGGTGGCAGTAGCTATAGGAGCAGCAACAACAGCAGTAGTAGTAGTAATAGCGGTAGCAGCAGTAGTAGTAATACCCATTGTAGCAGCAGTAGTAGTAGTAGCAGTTGCAGCAGTAGTACTGTAGCATTAACATTTATGGTAATAGCAGTTAAAGTAGTAGTAGCAGCAGCAGCTATTGTCATAGTAGAAGTATTAATAGCATTAGCTGTAAGAACAGCACCAGTAGTAGCAATAGTAAAAGTAGTAGCAACAATAGTAGTACTATTAGAAGTAGAAGTAGTTGTAGGAGTTGTTGTAGTAGCAATTGTTGTAGAAGAACTTGTAATAGAAGTAGTAATAGCAGTAGAAGTAGTAGTAGTAGCAATAAGAGTAGTAGTAGTAGCAGCAGTGGCAGTAGTAGTCATATTAGTAATAGTAACAGTTGTAGTAGTAGCAGCTATAGTAGTAGCAGTAGTAGTGGCAGTAGTTGCAGTTGTAGTACTAGTAGTTCTAATAGTATTAATAGTAGTCGTAGTATTAATAGTAGTTGTAGTAGTAGCTATAATTATACTTGTAGTAGTGGTACTAGTAGCAGTAGTAGTCATAGTAGTAGCAGTCATTATAATATTGGTACCAGTAGTAGTAAAAGTATTAGTAGTAGTCTTAGTAGGAGTAGTAGTAGTAGGAGAAGTAGAAGTAGTGGTGGTGGTTATAGTAGTAGTAGATATAGTAGTAGTACAAGTAGTTGCCGTAGTGGCAGTAGTAGTAGTAGTTGTTGTTGTAATAGTTATAGTAATATTAGTAGCAGGAGTAGTAGAAGTAGTAATAGTTGTAGTAGTGTTAGTAATAGGAGTAGTAGTAGTAGTCATAGCTGGGGTAGTAGTTGCAGTAGTAGTAGAAGCAGCAGTAGTAGTAGTAGTAATAATAGTTGTAGAAATAGTAGTAGTAGCAGTAGCAGTAATAGTAGTTGCAGAAATAGTAGTAGTAGTAGCAGGATTAGCACTAGTAGTTGCCTTAGTCGCAATCGTAGTTGTGGTAGTAGTCGTAATAGTCATTTTTGTAGTAGTAGCAGGAGTGGTACTTATGCTAGTCATTGTCGTAGTAATAGTAGTATCAATAGTACTAGTAGTAGCAGTAGAAGTAGTATTAGTGGAATTAATAGTAGTAGTAGTAGTAGTAGAAGTAGTAGCAGTTGTAGTAGTAGTAGTAGTAGGAGTAGGAGTAGTTGCAGTTGCAAAGTAGTAGGAGTAGTAGTAGTGGTAACAAAAGTATTAGTAGTAGTGAAAGTAAAAGTGGTACAATAGTAGTAGGAGTAGTAGTACAAGCAGTATTTGTAGTTGTAGTATGAGAATTTGGATAAATTATAGTAGTAGTTGTTGTTGTTGTTGTTGTCGTAGGTGTACTAGTATTCGTAGGAGTAATAGTAGTAGCACGAATAGTAGTAGTTGCAGTAGGAGTAGTAGCAGTGGTAGTAGCAAGGCTAATAGTATTAGTTATAGTAATAGTAGTAGTTCTAGGAGTTGTAGTAACTCAAGTAGTAGTACTCGTAACAGTAGTGTAGTAGTAGTTGTTGTTGTAATTATCGTATTAGTCATAGTAGTAGAAGTAGAAGGGGTAGTGGTAGTTGCAATAGTAGTCGTCGTAGTAGTAGTAGTTGGAGTAGTAGTAGTAGTAGTATTAGTAGTTATAGTAGTACTAGACGTGGTCATATTGGCAATAGTAGTAGTAGTAGTTGTTGTTGTTGTTGTTGTCGTTATTGTTGTTGTAGTAGTCGTAGTAGTAGTAGTAGTACTAATACTAGTAGTAGTAGTAGTAGTAGTAGTAGGAGTAGAAGTAGTAGTAGTAGAAGTATCAACAGTAGTTGTAGCAGCAGCAGTAGTAGTAGTAGTAGTAGTAGTAGTAGTAGTAGTAGTAGTAGTAGTAATAGTAGTAGTAGTAGGAGGAATAGTAGTAATAGTAGTAGTAGTTGCAGTAGAAGTAATAATAGAAGTAGTGACAGCAGTAGTAGCAGTGGTAGTAGTTGCCACGGTAGACGTAGTAGTAGTAGTGGTAGGCGCACTAATAGTAGTCGTACTACTACTACTAGTACTGGTAGTCATTGTTGTTGTTGTCGTAGTAGTAGTAGTCATAGTAGTAGCAGTAGTAAGAATACTATTAATTGTTATAATAGTAGTAGACGTAGTAGTAATAGTCGCAGAAGCAGTAATAGAAGTAGTAATAGTAGTTATAGGAGTAGAAGTAGCGTTAGTACCAGAAGTTGTTGTTGTAGTAGTACAAATAGCAGCTGTTGCAGTTGGAGCAGCTGCAACAGTATCAGTAGTAGTAGTAGTAACCGTTGTAGTAGAAGTAGTTGTTGTAGAAGTAGTTGTTGTAGAAGTTGTTGTAGTAGTAGTTGTAATAGTTGCGGTAGTAGTACAAGTAGCAGTAATGCAAGTAGAAGTAGCAGTTGTAGTAATAAAGTTGAAGTAGTAGTAGTAGTAGCATTTGTTATTGTAGTAGAAGTATTAGTAGCACTAGCAGTATGAGCAGCAATAGTTGTAGCAATAGTAGATGTAGTAGTACTAGTAGTAGTTGAAGTAGTAGTAGTAAAAGTAGTTGTATAGTAGTAGTACGAGTAATAATAGTACCAATGGTAGAAGCAATAGTAGCAGAAGCAGCACTGGAAGTTGTAGTAGTAGTAGTAGTAGTAGTCGTGGTAGTAGCAGTAATAGTGATATTAGTATTAGTTATAGTTGTATTAGCAATAGCAAAAGCTGTAGTAGCAAAAGTAGTAGTAATAGTACTAGAAGTAGTAGTAGTAGTAGTAGTTGTTGTTGTTGTTGTTGTTGTAGTAGTCTTGGTAGTTGTAGAAGTAGTAGTCGTAGTAGTAGTTGTTGTAGTAGTATTGGTGGCAGTAGTAGGAGGAGGAGGAGTAGTAGTTACTGTAGTAGTATTGGTGGTAGTAATAGTAATAGTAGTAGTAGGAGTAGTATTGGTGGCTATAATAGTAGCAGTAGTAGGAGTAGGAGTAGTAGTAGTAGTTACTTTAGTAGTACAAGTAGTAGCCATAGTGGTAGTAGTATCAGTAGTAGTTGTTGTAATAGTCATAGTTGCAGTAGTTGCTAGATTAGTACTAATAGTAATAGTTGTAGTCATACAAGTAGCAGTAGCGGTAGCAGCAGTAGTAGTATCAGTAGTAGTATTTGTAGTAGTGTTTGTGTTAGTAGTTGTATTACCCGTAATAGGAGTAGTAGTAGTAGCAATTATACTAGTAGTAGAAGTAGCTGTTGTACTAGTAGTGGTAGTAGTATCAGTAGTAGTTGTTGTAGTAGTGTTTGTGTTAGTAGTTGTATTACCCGTAATAGTAGCAGCAGTAGTAGCAATTATACTAGTAGTAGAAGTAGCAGTAGTACTAGTTGTAGTAGTAGTAGTAGAAATAGTAGTAGTTGTAGTAGTAGTGGTAAGAGCAGCAGCAACAACAGTTGTAGTAGTAGTTGATGTTGTTGTTGTCGGAGTAGAAATAGGAGTAGTTGTAGTGGTGGTAGTAGAAGTAGTAGTCGTAGTAATAGTAATAGTAGTAGTAGTAGTAGTAGTAGGAGAAGCAGCAGTTGCAGCAGCAACAGTAGTAGTAGCAGAAGCAGTAGTTTCAACAACAGTAGCAGTAATAGCAGCTGCAGTAGTAGTAGTCATTGTAGGATTAGGGGTAGGAATAGTAGTAGTAGTCCTAGGAGTAGGAGTAGGAATAGTATTAGAAGTAGTAGTAGTAGGAGTAGGAGTAGGAATAGTTGGAATAGTAGTAGTAGCAGTAGCAATTGTAGTAGTAGTAGAAATAGCAGTATTAGTAGTTGTAGTAGTGGTAGTAGTAGTAGCAGCAACAACAACAATAGCAGCAGTAGTACTAACAGTAGTGTTACTACTAGTAGTAGTAGTCTTAGTAGTAGTTGTAGGAGAAGTAGTAGTTGTTGTAGTAGTTGTTGTTGTTGTAGTAGTAGTAGTGTTGCTAGCAATAGTAGTATTACTAGTAGTAGCAGTAGAAGTAGTAATAATAGGAATAGAAGTAGCAGCTACATTAGTAGTAGTACTAGGAGTGTTAGGAATAGTAGTAATAGTAGTAATAGTAGTAGTAGTAGTAGTATTAGTATTATGATTACGAGTAGCATTAGTAGCAGTAGCAGCATTGGTAGCAGTAGGAGTAGTAGAGGTAGTCGGTGTTGGAGTAGGAGTAGTAGTAGTAGTCGGTGTTGTTGTTGTTGTTGTTGTTGTTGTAGTAGTAGTGGTTGAGGTAGTAGAAGTAGTGTCAGTGTTAGTTGTAGTAGTAGCTGTAGTAAGAGTAGTACTAGGAACAATTGTACTAGTAGTTGATGTAGTAGTAGTTGTAGTAGTGGTGGTAGTAGTAGTAGTAGTAGTAATAATAGTAATAGTAGTAATAGTAGTAGCAAAGTAGCAATAGCAGTAGTTGTAACAGTAGCAACATTAGTAGTACCGATAGGCGCTGCAATAGTAGTTGTATAGGAAGTAGTAGTAGTAGCAGTAGCAATTTTTATTAGTAGAAGAAATAGTAATAGTTGTAGTGGTAGTAGTGGTAGTTGTAATAATTGCAGTAGTTGCGGAAGTAGTAGTAGTGGTGGTAGTATTAGCATTAATGGAAGTACCAGTAGTAGTAGTTGTAGGAAAAGTAGCAGCAGCACTAGCAGCAGCACTAGCAGCAGTAGTAGTAGCAGCAGTAGAAGTAGTAGTGGTAGTAGTAGTTTTTGTACTTGCAGTAGTAGCAGCAGCAATACAAGTAGTAGTAGTACTAGTAGTTGTAGTAGTTGTGGTAGTAATAGTAATAGTTGTAGCTGTCGCAGTAGTATTTGTATTAACAACAGTAGTAGTATTAGTAGTAGAAGTATTAGCAGTAATGGTAGTAGTAATAGCAGCAACAGTAGTAGCAGTAGTAGAAGTAGGAGTGTCTGGAGTTGCAGTAGTAGGAGTAGTATTAGTAACAGTAGTGCTTGTAGTAGTACTATTAGTAATAGTAATAGTTGTAGAAGTAGTAGTGGTAGTAATATTAGTAGTAGTTGTTGTTGTTGTTGTTATTGTAGTAGTAGTAGTAGTAAAAATACTAATAGTAGTGGTAGTAGTAGTACTAATAATAGTAGCAACAGCAGCAGTACCAGCAATAGTTGTTGTAGCAAAAGCAGTAGCCGCAGTAGTAGTTGTTGTAATAATAATAGTAGTAGTAGTAATAGCAGCAGCAGCAGCAGTAGTAGTAGTAATAGTAATAGTTGTTGTATTGTAGTAGTAGTACTATTAATAGCAATACGAATATTAGTGGAAGTAGCAGTATTAGCAGAAGTAGTTGTTGTAATAGCAACAGCAGTAGTATTAGTAGTAGTACTAGGAGTGTTCGAAGAAGTAGTAGTAGTAGGAGTGTTAGGAGTAGTAGTAGTAGCAGTAGCGGTAAGAGTATAATGATTAGTGGTAGTATAAGTAGTAGTACTAGTAACAGTAGTTGTAGAAGTAGTTATGGTAGTCAGTGTAGGAGTTGGAGTAGTAGTAGTTGTAGTAGAAGTAGTAGTGGTGGCTATTGTAGTAGTAGTAGATGCAGTAGTAGTACAAGTAGTTGCCATAGTGGCAGTAGTAGTAGTAGTTGTTGTTGTAATAGTCATAGTAGTAGCAGTAGCAAGAGTAGTAGCAGTAGTAATAGTTATAGTAGTGTTAGTAGTAGCAGTGGTAGCAATAGTGGTAGTAATAGTAGTAGTAGTAGTAGTCAAGACTGTGGTAGTAGTTGCAGTAGTAGTAGTAGTAGTAGTAGTAGTAGTAGTAGTAGTATTAGTATTAACAGTAGTATTAGTAGTAGTGGTAGTAGAAGTAGTAGAGAAGCTTTAGGAATAGTCGTAGTAGAAGTAATAGTAGTTGTAGAAATAGTGGTAGTAGTAGCAGTAGCAGCAGTAGTACCAGTAGTTTTCGTAGTCGCAATAGTAGCAAAGTAGTAGTTGTAATAGTCATTTTCTTATTTGTAGCAGCAGTAGTACTTGTACTAGTCATTCTCGTAGTAGTAGTAGTATTTGTTGTTGTTCTAGTAGTAGTAGTAGCAGTAGAAGTAGTATTAGTAGAATTAGTAGTAATAGTAGTAGTTGTAGGAGTAGTAGCAGTTGTAGTAGTAGTGGGAGTAGGAGTAGTAGTAGTTGCAGTAGTAGTAGTAGTGGTAGTAGTATTAGTAGTTGTAGTAGTAGTAGTAGTAACAGTAGTATTAGTAGTAGCAGAAGTAGAAGTTGTAGAGTAGTAGTAGTTGTTGTAGTACAAGCAGTATTTGTAGTTGTAATAAGAGAATTTGGATTAATTGTAGTAGTAGTAGGAGTAGTAGTAGTAGCAGTAGGAGTAGTCGTATTTGTAGTAGTAATAGTAGTAGTACGGGTTGTAGTAGTAGTGGCAGTAGCACAGCTAATAGTATTAGTTGTTGTAATAGTAGTAGTTCTAGGAGTTGTAGTAACTCAAATAGTAGTAGCCGTCATAATAGCGTAGTAGTAGTTGTTGTTGTAATTGTAGTATTAGTCATAGTAGTGGTAGTAGTAGAAGGGGTAGTGGTAGTTGCAGTAGTAGTAGTAGTAGTAGTAGTAGTAGTAGTTCAAGAAGTAGTAGTAGTAGCAGCAGAAGTAGTCATAGTAGTACTAGTAGTAGTCATACTAGCAGCAGCAGCAGCAGTAGTAGTAGTAGTAGTATTAGTATTAGTAGTAGGTGTAGTAGAAGTAGGAGTAGTGATCGAAGTAGTAGTAGGAGTAGAAGTAGTAGTAGAATAAGTAACAATAGCAGTTGTAGTTGTAGCAGTTGTAGTAGTTGTAGTGGTAGTAGGAGTAGTAATAGAAGGAATAGCAGTAGAAGTAGTAGTAGTAAAAGTAATAATAGTAATTGTGACAGTTGTAGTAGCGGTAGTAGTTGTTGTCGTAGCAGACGTAGTAGTAGTAGTAGCAGACGCAGCAGTAGCACCAATAGTAGTAGTAGTACTACTACTAGTGCTGGTAGTAGTTGTTGTTGTTGTTGTAGTAGTAGTAGTCATAGTAGTAGTAGTAGTAATAATATTAGTAATTGTTATAATAGTAGTAGTCGTAGTAGTAGTAGCAATTTTTAGTAGTTGAAGTACTAATGATAGTTGTATTAATTGCAGTTGCAGCAGAAGTAGTCGTAGTCGCAATTGTAGTAGCAATAGTAGCAGTAGTAGTAGCAACAGCCGCAGTAATAGTCACAATAGTACTTGTTGTACTTGTAGTAGTAGTAGTAGTAGTAGTACTAGTAGTTGCAGTAGTTGTAGTAGTAATAGTAATAGTTGTAGTAGTCGTAGTAGTACTAGTATTAACAACAGTAGTAGTATTAGTAGTAGTAGTATCAGCAGTAGTAATAGTAGTAATAGCAGCAGCAGCAGGAGTAGTAGTAGTAGGAGGAGGGTTAGGAGTAGCAGTAGTAGGAGTAATATTAGTAGCAGTAGTGCTTGTAGTAGTAGTAGTAATAGTAATAGTTGTAGAAGTAGTAGTGGTAGTAGTATTAATAGTAGTAGTAGTTGTTGTTGTTGTAATAATAGTAATAATAATAATAACAGTAATAGTAGTAACGGTAGTAGTAGCGGCAATAGTTGTTCTAGCAGCAGTGGTAACTGCAGTACTAGTTGTTGTTGTAGTAGTAGTAGTAGTAGTAGCAGTAGCAGTAGTAGTAGCAGTAGTAGCAGTAATACTAAAAGTTGTAGTTGCAGTAGTAGTGCTATTAATAGCAATAGTAGTATTTGGGGTAGTAGCAGTATTAGTAGTAGTGGTTGTTGTAATAGCAGCAGCAGCAATATTAGTAGTAGTGCTTTGAGTGTTCGGAGTAGTAATTGTAGTAGCAGTGTTAGGAGTAGTAGTAGTAGTTGTTGTTGTTGTTGTAGTAGTAGAAGTAGTAGTAGTAGTGGTAGGAGTATCAGCTGCAGCAACTGTAGTAGTAGAAGTCATGGTAGTAGTAGTAGTAGTAGTAGAAGTCACGGCATTAGTAGCTGAAGTAGTACTTGTTGTTGTTGACGGAGTAGTAACAGGAGTGGTTGTAGTAGTGGCAGTAGTAGTAGTTGTAGTATTGGGAAGTAGTAGTAGTAGTAGCCGTATTAGTAGTAGTAGCAAGAGCAGTAGTAGTAGCAGTATTATGATTAGTCGTAGTATTAGTAGTAGTAGTAGTAATAGTAGTAGTAGGTGTAGTAGTGGCAGTCTGTGTCAGAGTAGGAGTAGAAGTAGTAGTAATAGTATTAGGATGTTGTAGTAGTAGCAGCAGCAGAAGCAGTAGTAGTAATAGTAGCTGCAGTTGTAGTAGTAGTAGGAGTAGGAGTAGGAATAGTAGTAGTAGTAGTAGTAGTAGTAGTAGGTGTATTAGTACTTGTAGTAATAGTTGTAGTAGTAGTAGCAGCAGCAATAGTAGCAGCAGTACTAAGAGTAGTGTTACTCGTAGTAGTAGCAGAGTGGTTGTAGTAATAGTTGTAGTAGTAGTAGAAGTAGTAGTGGTAGTGCCAGTAGTAGTACTAGTTGTTGTTGTTGTCGTGGTAGTGGTAATAGTACTAGGAGTAGTAGCCGCAGTTGGAGTTGGAGTAGGAGTAGTAATAGCATTAAAAGTGGTGGTAGAAGACTAGCAGTCGTAGGAGTAGTAGTAGTTGTTATATTGGTATCTATAGCAGTAGTAGCAACAACAAGAGGAGTAGTAGTAGTAGTATTTGTTGTTGTTGTTGTTGCAATAGAGGAAGTCGGTGTAGGAATAGTACTAGCAGTTGTGTTAGTGTTAGTAGTAGTACCCATAGTAAGAGTAGTCGTAGTAGCAATTGTACTAGTAGTTGAAGTAGTAGTAGTAGCAGTACTAGCAGTAGTGGTTGTAGTAATAGTAGTAGTAGTAGTAGTAACAATAGCAACATTAGCAGTAGCAATAGCCATAGTAATAGTAGTTGTACAAGTAGTAGTAGTAGTCGCAAGAGTAGTAATAGTATTAGTAGTGGCAGTAGTAGTTGTTTTTGTTGTAGTAGTAGCAGTTGTTGTAATAGTAATTGTAGTTTTGGTAATAGTATTAATAGCAGCAGTAGTAGTAGTAATAGTTGTCGCAGTAATAGTTGCGGCAGCAGTAGTGGATTCAGTAGTAGTTGTTGTACTTGTAGTAATAGTAACAGCAGTAGTACTAGTAGTAGTAGTAGTAGTAATAGTAATAGTTGGAGTTGTAGTATTAGTATTAGTATTAACAACAGTAGTAGTATTAGTAGTAGTAGTAGTACTAGTAATAGTGGCATCAGTAGTAGCAGTAGTAGTAGTAGGAGTGTCAGGAATAGTAGTAGTAGTTGGAGTGGTGGTAGCAGTAAAAGTAGTAGTAGCAACAGTAGTCGTAGGAGTATTATGATTAGTCGTAGTATTAGCAGTAGTAGCAATGATAGTAGTAGTAGGAGTAGTAGTGGCAGTCGGTGTCGGAGTAGTAGTAGAAGTAGTAGAAGTAGTAAAATTAATAGGAGTAGTAATCGTAGTAGTAGTAGTAATAGCAACTGTAGCAACAACAATAGTAGTAGTAGTGTTAGGAGTAGTACAAGTAGAGGGAGTAGTCGTAGGAGTAATAGCAGCACTAGTATCGGTATTAGTCAGAGTATTAGGATCAGTAGAAGTATTAGTAGCCGTAGCAGTCATACTAGTAGTAGGAGTAGTAGTGGCGGTCGGTGTAGGAGTAGGATAAGTAGTAGTCGTAATACTAGTTCTAGTAGCAGTAGTAGTCTTAGTTGTAGTGTTAGTGTTAGTAGTAGTAGTACCAGTTGTAGTAGCTGTAGAACTAGCAATTGTACTAGTAGTAGAAGCTATAGTAGTTGTAGTACTAGTAGCAATAGTGGTAGAAGTAGTAGTAATAATAGTAGTAGTTGTCGGAGCAGTAGCACCAGCAACAGTAGTAGTAGTAATAGTAGTAGTAGAAGTCGTACTAGTAGTAGTAGTAGTAGTAGTAGTAGTAGAAGTTGTGGTATTAGTATCAGTAGTAGTAGTTCTTGTTGTTGTTATCGGAGTAGCGGAAGTAGTAGTTGTAGTAGTTGCACTAGTGTAGTAGTAGTAGTTGTTGTTGTTGTTGTAGTACTAGTAGTAGTTGTAGTAGTAGTAGTAGTAGTAGTAATGGTTGTAGTAGTAGTAGAATTAATAGTAGTAGTAGTGGTTGTTGTAATAGGAGTAGCAGTAGAAGTAGTAGAAATAGCAACAACAGCAGTAGCAGCAGCAGTAGGAGTGTTACGAGTAGTAGTTGTAGTAGGAGTAATGTTAGTAATAGTAGTAGTAGTAGCGGTTGTAGTAGGAGTATTAGGATTAGCATTAGTATTAGTTATAGTAGAGTAATAGTAGTAGTTAGTATTAGTTGCAGTAGCAGTAATAGTAGTAGTAGGAATAGAAGTGGCAGTCAGTTTAGGTGTAGTAGAAGTAGTTGTTGTAAAAGTAGTAGTAGTAGTAGTAGTAGTAGTAGTAGTAGTAGTAGGCATAGTGGTAGAAGTACTTGTAGTAATAGTAGTAGTTGTAGCAGTAGTAGTTTTAGAAGTAGTAGTAGTTGTAGTGGTAGGAGTAACAGCAACAGCAGTAGTTGTAATAGTAGTAGTAGAAGTCGTAGTAGTAGTAGTTGTACCTGTAGTAAGAGTAGTAGTAGTATTAGTCCTAATAGTAATAGTAGTAGTTGTTGTAGTAATAGTAGTAGTAGTAGTAGTGGTAGGAGGAGGAGCAACAACAATAGTTGTTGTATTAATTGGAATACTATTTGGAGTAGTTGTAGTTGTAGTGGTTGTGGTAATAGTAGTAGGAGCAGTAGCCGCATTTGGAGTTGGACTAGGGGTAGTAGTAGCATTAGAAGTGTCAGTAGTAGACTAGCAGTAGTAGGAGTAGTTGTAACAGCTGTAGTGGTAGCTACAGCAATAGTAACAATAGCCGGAGTAGTAGTAGTAGTAGTAGCTGTAGTAGTAGTAGTATTAATAGTAGTAGTAGTAGCATTAGTAGTAGTAGTACTAGTAGTAGTAGTATTAGTATTAGTAGTAGTAGTAATAGTAGTAATAGTAGTTGCAGCAGTAGTAGCAACAACAGTAGTAGTAGTAGTATTATTAGCAGCAGTAGTAGCTGCAGCAGTAGTAGTTGTAATAATAGTAGTAGTAACAGTTGTAAAAGTAGCAGTAGTTGTCGTTGTAATAGTAATATTTGTAGTAGTTGTTGTAGTAGTAATATTAATATCAATAGTAGTATTAGTAGTAGTTGCTGTATTAGCAGTAGTTGCCGTAATAATAGCAGCAGCACTAGTAGTAGGAGTCTTCGGCATAGTAGTAGTAGTAGGAGTAGTATTAGTAGTAGCAGTAGTAGTAAGAGTAGGAGTATTATGATTAGTAGTAGTCACATTAACAGTAGTAGTTCGAGTAGTTGTGGCAGTCGTTGTAGAAGTAGGAGTAATAGTAGGAGGAGCAGTAGTAGCAATAATAGTAGTAGTAGTAATAGTAGTAGTAGTAGTAATAGTAGTAGTAGTAGTAGTAGTATTCATAGCTGTAGTGATAATATTAGTAGTAGTAACAGTAGTAGTAGTAATAACAGCTGTAGCAGCAGTAATAGTCGTAGTAGGAGTGTTAGGAGTAGTAGTAGTAGTAGAAGTAGTAGTAGTAGTAACAGTAGTAGTAGTACTACGATTAGCTATAGTATTAGTAACAATAGCCGGGATAGTATTAGTATGAGTAGTCGTGGCAGTCCGTGTACCAGTAGGATTTGGAGTAGTAGTACTACTACTAGTAGTAGTAGTACTAGTGTAGTAATAGTAGTGTTATTGTTAGTAGTTGTAGTACCCGTAGTAGGAGTAGTATTAGCAGCAATTGTACTAGTAATAGAAGAAGTAGTAGTAGTAGCAGTAGTAGCAGTAATAGTAGTAGTAGTAGTAGCAGTAGTGGTAGGAGCAGAAGCAACAATAGCAGCAATAGTAGTAGTAGTAATAGTAGTAGTAGAAGTCGTAGAAGAAGTAGTAGTAGCAGTAGTTGTTATTGTTGTTGTTGCTCTTAGAGTAGTAGCAAGAGTAGCTGTTGTAGTAGTAGTAGTCGTAGTCGTAGTGGTAGTAGCAGTAGTAGTAGTAGTAATAATAATAGTAGCAGTAGTATTAGTAGAAATAGTAGTAGTATTAATAACAGCAATAGCAGTAGTAGTAATAGGATTAGTAGCAGCAGTAGTAGTAATAGCCGCAGCAACAGTAGCAGCAGGAATAGTAGTTGGAGTGTTAGGTGTAGTAGTAGTTATAGGAGATGTAGCTGTACTAATAGTAGTAGCAGCCATTGTACTAGGAGTATTAGGATTAGTATCAGTATTAGTAACAGTAGCAGTATTAGTAGTAGGAGGAGTAGTAGTAGTTGTTGTAGAAGTAGTAGTACTAGTACTAGTAGTTGTAGTAGTAGTAGCAGTAGTAGTAGTAGTTGTTATTTTTGTTGTTGTAGTAGTAGTAGCAGCAGTAGTAGCAGTATTGTTTGTGATAGTAGTAGTAGTACCAATAGTAGGAGTAGCTGTAGCAGCAGCAACAGCAGCAGCAGTAGTACTAGTACTAGTAGTAGTAGTAGCAATAGTCGTTGAAGTAGTAGTAGTCTTAGTGGTAGGAGCATTAGTAGTAGTAGCAAGAGTAGTAGTTGTAATAGTAGTAGAAGTAGCAGTAGCCATAGTGGTAGTAGTAGAAGTAGTCGTAGTAGGAGTAGTAGTAGTTGTTGTAGTAGCAGTAGCAGTAGTAGGAGTAGAAGTAGTAGTAGAAGTCGTAGTAGTAGTAGTAGCAATAACAGTAGTAGTTGTAGAAGTTATACTAGTGGTAGTAGTACTACTAGTAGTAGTTTTTATTGCCACTATAGTAGTAGGAGTAGTTGTTATTATAGTAGTAGAATTAGTAGCAGTAGAAGTAGTTGTAGTAATACTAGCGGTAATTGTAGGAGGAGTTGGAGTAGGAGTATTACTAATACTACTACTACTACTACTATTGCTAGTACTCCTGCTACAACAACTACTACTTCAACCGCTACTACTATTACTACTATGGCTACTGCTTCTACTACTGCTACTGCTCCTACTACTCCTACTACTACAACAACTACAACTATTAATACAACCACTACTCCAACTACTACTACTACTCCTATTCCAACTCCAACTACTACTACTCCAAATACTACTATGAATACCACTACTCCAACTACTACTACCCCTATTGCTAATCTTATAATGAGTCCTACTACTATTACTACTTCGACCACTACTACCCCTACTACTACTACTACTACTACTACTACTACTTCTGCTGCTACTACTACTACTACTAATACTGCTACTACTATTACTTCTGCTACTGCTACTACTGCTGCAACTACAACAACAACAAGAACAACAACAACTATTACTACTAGTACCACTACTACTACTAGTACTACGACTACAACTCCTCCTCCTCCTACTACTCCTACTAAAATTCCAACTACTACTACTACTCCTACTACTACTCCTACTGCCACTACTCCAACTTCTACTACTCCAATTACTACTCCTCCTTCTCCTACTAATCATAATACTACTACTACAACAACAACAACTATTACTACTACTAATACTACTAATACAATTGCGATTAATACTACTAAAACTACTACTACTTCTACTACTACTTCTACTCCTACTCCTACTCCTACTACTGCTACTCTTACTCCTACCACTGCTACAACTACTCCTACTCCTACTTCTGCAACTACAACTACAACTATGTCTACTACTCCTACTCCCACTATTCCTACTGTTAATACTACTAATACTACGCCTACTACTACTACATCAACAACAACAACAACAACAACAACAACAACAACAACAACTACTACTACTACTACTACTACTACTAATACTACTGCTATTTCTGCAACCACTACTATTACAACAACAACACCTGCTTCTGCTGCTACTGCTAAAACTACTACTACTACTACTACAACTCCTACTACTACTCATACTCCAACTCCTACTGCTACTACTACTCGTACTACTACCAGTACTACTACTATGACTACTATTACAACTACTCATACTACTACTACTACTACTACTACTACTATATAACAATACAACCACTACTGCTACTGCTATTACTTACTAATACTGCCATCTGTTACTCTGATGCGACGACGCCTACGAGGGCTGTTACTACCCCTACGCCATACTTCCTATTATTGCTAATATTACGACCGACTCCTACTACGTAAGACTCATACTCCTACTACAACTACTACTCCGACTCTTAGTACTATTACTACTCTACTAGTATAGCTGCTACTACTTGTACTCCTACTTCTACTACTACTACTATTACTATTACTACTACTACTAATACTATTACAGTTAGTAATACTAAAACTACTCCTACTTCTACTATTCCTCCTCCTACTCCTACTCCTACTACTCCTGCTACTCTTACACCTACCATTGCTACAACTACTCCTACTCCCAATTCTGCAACTACAACTACAACTATGTCTACTACTACAACAACTACTACTCCTACTCCCACTATTCCTACTCCTAGTACTACTAATACTGCACATATAACAACAACAATAATAACAACAACTACTACTGCTATTACTACTAATACTACTGCTATTACTGCAACCACTACTACTATAACAACAACAACAACTACTACTACTACTACTACTACTACAACTCCTCCTCCTACTACTCCTACTCCAACTCCTAATGCTACCACTACTCATACTACTACCAGTACTCCTACGACACAACTGCTGTTACTACTATTACTGCCACTACTTAGACTACGACTGCTACTACTCCTACTATGCTATTACTACCCCTACTCGTACTCCTATTATTACTAATACTACTACTACTCCTACTCCTACTCCTACTACAACTACTACTACCACTACTCTACTAGTACAGCTGCTACAACTTGTACTCCTACTTCTACTACTACTACTATTACTAACACTACAACTACTGCTACTACCACTACTAAAACTACTACTGCAACTACTTCTTCTTCTACTACTACTACTACTGCTAGTACTGCTCCGACAACAACGAAAACTAATATTACCACTACTACTACTATTACTACAACTAGTACTTCTACTACACCTACTACTACAACGGCTTCTGCTACTACAACTACGAGCTCTACTGCTCCCATTGTTGCTACTACTACTCCTACTGCTGCTCCTACTACTGCAACAACTACTACTACTCCTACTCCCACTATACTACAACTACTACTACTCGTACTCCTACTGCTAGTACTACTACTACTCTACATGTACAACTGCTACTACTAGTACTCCTACAACAACAACAACTACTACTACTATTACTACTACTACTACTACTACAACTACAACTAATATTGCAACTGCAACTACGACTACTTCCACTACTACACTACTAAAACTACTACAACTACTAGTTCTACTTCTACTACTGTGGCAGCTGCAGCTACTACTACTGCTACTACTACTTCTACAACAACTCCTACAACTACTACTACTATTAACAATACTTCATCTACTTCAACTGCTACTACCACTACCACTATTACTATTACTACTACTACCACTACTACTACTACTATTACTACTAATCCTATTACTACTACTACTACTACTACAAGTACTGTTATGCCTATTACTGCTATTACTGCTACTACTACTACAACAACAATTACTAGTACCACTCATACTATTACTTCTACTTCTACTACTACAGCTACAACTACTACTACTTCGACTACGAATGCCACTACTACTACTACAAAAAGTACTACTGCTGCTGCTGCTACATCTACTACTACTGCTACTACTGCTACTACTGCTTCTGTTGTTGTTGTTGCTACTACTGTTACTACTAAAACCACCACCACTACTACCACTACTGCTACATCTTTTACTACTACTTCTACTGCTACTACTACAACAATGACAACAACTACTAGTACTAGTACTACTATTACTACAACTACTGCTACAATTATTACTACTACTTCTACTACTACTTCTGCTACTACTATTGCAACTATTACTACAATTTATACTACTACTACAGCAACTACTGCTGCTACTACAACTATGACTATTGTTGGTGTGCTATTGCTGCTACTACCACTACAAGTACTACACCTACTACTACTGCTACTCCTACTACAACTACAGATGCTACTACTACTAATACTATCTCTATTCCTAGTCCCAATACTACTACTACTACGAATCCTACTAGAACAAACGCTAGTACAACTACTACGACTACTCCTACAACTGCAACTACGACAACTACTACTTCTACTACTACGACTACTACTATAACTTCTACTACTACCCCTACAATAACAACAACTACTACTATTGCTACTACTACTACTGCTACTTTGACTACTACTACTAGCACACAACAACTATTGCTCCGACTACTATAGCTACTGCTACTAGTACTACTGCTACTCGTACTACTGCTACTCGTACTACTACTTCTCCTATAGCTACTATTACAACTACTTCTTCTACTACTACTACTGCTGCTACTGCTAGTGCTTCTAGGACTACTACTGCTGCTAATTCTACTACTACTGTTACTTCTACTACTACTACTCCTACTATTACTTCAACTACTACTACTACTACTACTTCTACTTTTTCTACTTCTAGAGCTACTTTTGCTACTACTGCTCCTACTACAACTACTGCTACTACTGCTACTATAACTACTTCTACCACTACTACTACTAGTACCACTACTGCTACTTCAACTACTGCTACAACTACTACAACTACTGCTACTACTAAAACCCCTACCACAGCTTATGTCACTGCTGCTCCTACTGTTTCTGCAGCAACTACTACTATTACTTGCACTACTGCTGCTACTATTACAAATAATACTACTACTATTACTACTACTCCCACTACTATAACTACTGTTGCTGCTGTTGCTGCTGCAACTACTCCTATTACTCCTCCTCATCCATCGGTTGCAACTACGACCACTAGTAGTATTGCTGCTACTGCAACTTCTCCTACTACTACTATTGCTACTACTACTACAACTACTCTTCCTACTACTACTACTACTATTACTACTACTGCTACGGCTTCCACTACTGCTACTACAGCTATAGCTATTGCTACTGCTACTATTTCTCCTCTTACTACTATTACTAGTAGTACTACTGCTACTACTCCTCCTACAACTTCTACTACTACTTCTACTCCTACTGCTACTACTACTCCGACTACTACTTCCATAACAACAACTACTACAATTGCTGCTACCACTACTACCACTCCAACTAACGCTATCACTACTACTACAACTATTGCTGCTACTATTGCTACTACTACTACTACCACTACTGATACTACTGCTACTACTGCTACTATTACTACTACTACTATAACTTCTACTATTACTGCAACTACTACTACAACAACTACTACTGCTTCAAAGGCTACTGCTGCCACTACACTTACTAATACTACTACTGCTGCTGCTACTACTGTTACTACTGCTACAACTGCTCCTACTATTACTACTACTACTGCTTCTATTATTTCAATATACTACTACTACAACGAGAAGTACTACTACTCCTACCGCTATCGCTAGAATAACTACTACTACTATTGCTGTTGCTGCTACTACTGCTACTACAACTTTTACTACTACTACTATTCCTACTCTTACTAGTACCACCCCCACTACTATTACTAGTACTACAAGTATTGCTACTACTACTACTCTTGCTAATACTACTACTACTACTATTGTGGCAACTTCTGCTGCTACTACTAGTCCTGCTACTACTGCTGCTCCTACGACAACTACTACTGCTACTCCTACAACTGGTACTACTACAACTGCTGCTACGCTTACTACAATTACAACTATGACTGCAACTTCTTCTCCTACTACTAAAACTACTTCTACTGCTACTACTCATATTACATCACTTGCTAATACTGCGACTGCCACTACTGCTATTACCTCTACTGCTACTGCTATCGCGACTACTACTACCACTACTATTGCAACTACTGCTACTACTACCACTACTATTGCAACTACTGCTACTACTACAACTACTACTGCTACTGCTACTCCTCCACCTACTATTACAACTACTGCTGCTACTACTACTTCTTCTTCTACCACTGCTACTTCCGCTACTACTACAACTACTGAAACATGCCCAACTACTTCCACTACTACTAATCCTGCTACTACTACTACTACTACTATTGCTACTACTACTACTTCAACTAACACTACTACTGCAACTGCTACTACTTCTACTACTACTACAGCTACAACAATTACTACTACTCCTACTACCACTACTTCTGCTCCTACTGCCACTACTACTATACCTACTACTTCTACTACTACTACAACTACTAGAACAACAACAACACCTACTACTACTACCACCACTACTACAACTGCTGCTGCTGCTGCTGCTCCAACAACAACTACTACTATGACCACTACTCCTACAACCATAACAACTACTACTGCTAGTTCTATGACAACTACTACCACTACTACTACTAGTACAACTACTATTGTTATTGCCGCTACAACTACAACTACTACTACTAGCACTTATACTACTACTACTTCTGCTACTGTTACTACACTACTACTACAAGTATTACTACAAATACTATTGCTACTCCGGCAACTGCTACTATTACTACAAATAATACAACAACTGCTAATAGAACAACTACTAAAACTTCTGCTACTACTACTACTACCACCACCATTGCTACTACTACTACTTCAACTACTACAACTGCTACTGCAACTCCTTCTACTACTACAGTTGCTACTACTACCACTACTACTCCAACTGCTACTATTACTCCACCTATGGCTACTACTACTACAGCTACCACTTCTACTGCAATTACAACTACTATAACTAGTTCTACTACCACTACCACTACTACTGTTGCTGCTGTTAAAATAACAACAATAACTATGACTTCTACTCCTCGTACTGCGGCAACTATTACTACTGCTACTACTACTACTACTACTACTACTACCACTACTCCTACTACTACTATTATTGCAACTACTATTACTACTGCTTCTTCTAATGCAACTATTACTTCTACGACTACCTCTACTACTACTACTACTATTACTACTGCTACTATTACTACACTACTACTACAACAACTACTACTCCTACAAATAATACTCCTACTACGACAACAACAACTACTACAACTACTAATGCAGCTACTACTACTGCTGCTACTCCTCATCCTCCTCCTCCTACTACTTCTACTACAATAACAACTTCTACCACTAATACTACTACTACTACTACTACTACTACCACCACCACTTCAACTAGTACTAATACTACTACTACTGCTATTGCTCCTACTACTACTGCTACTACTCCCAATACTACTACTACTAACACTCCTACTTCTACTACTGCTACTACTTCTACTACTACAACTACTACTACTTCTACTCCTACTGCAACAACTACTACTACCACTGCTACACTTCTACTACTACAACAACACTTACTGCTACTACTACGACAACAACTACTACAACAACAAATACTACTATTGCTCCTGCTGCTGCAGCCACTACAACTACAACTACTACTGCTTCTGCTACTGTTACTACACTACTACTACAAGTACTACTACTAATACTACTACTACTCCAACAACTACTACTATTACTACAAATAATACTACTACTTCTAGTAGTACAACTACTAAAAATTCTCCTACTACTTCTACTACTACTATAGCTACCACTACCACTACTACTCGAACTGCTACTACTACTACTCCTACTGCTATTACTACTATAGCTACCACTTGTACTACTATTACAAATACTACTACTACTTCTACTACCAGTACCACTACTACTATTGTAGCTTTTAAAATAACAACAACAACAACTACTACTACTACTCCTACCGCCGCAACTATTACTACTGCTACTACTACAACAGCAACAACAACTACGACTACTACTACTACTACTACTACTAGTACTACTACTACTACTGCTACTGCTGCTTCTACTACAACTAGTACTTCTGCTACTACCTCTACTACTACTACTGCTACTACTACTACTATTACAACAAATAATACTCCTATTTCGACAACAACAATAACAGCTACTACTAATGCTGCTGCTACAGCTACTACTACTCCTACTGCTACTACTACTACTACAGCTACAATAAGAACTTCTACCACCACCACTACTACTACTTCTACTAGTACTACTACTCCTACTACTAATAGTACTGCACCTACTGCTATGACAACTACTCCTACGACTACTACTACTACCACTCCTACTGCAACTATTGCTACTACTTCTGCTACTACTGCTACTACTACTCCTAACCCTACTGCTACAATTGCTACTATTACTGCTACACTTCTACTACTACAACAACACTTATTGCTACTACTGCAACAACAACTACTGCAACTACTACTACTACTACTACTACTACTACTACTACCACTACTACTACGACTACTACTCCTCAACCTACTACTACAACTACTGCTGCTACAACTACTACTACTAACACTACTACTACTTCTACTACTACTGCTACACTACTACTACTACTACTACTACAAATACTACAAATACTATTACTACTAGTACAACAATTGGCATTACAGCTACTCCTACTACTGCTACTACTGCCATTACTACTACTACTCCTGCTACCTCTACTACTACTCCTATTGCCACTAGTACTACTTCAGATAATTCTACAACTATTGCTGCTACTACTTCCATTACTACAACTTCTACGGCTACTATAACTACTCCTACTGCTACTACTATCACAGCTACTCCTTCCCTTACTACTAGAACTACTACCACTACTATTGCTACTACTTCTACAGCTACAACAACAACAACTACTAGTACTCCTCATGCTACTATCACAACCACTACTTCTGCTACTTCTACTACTACTACAACAACTACAACTACTCCTACTACTACTACAACTTCTACAGATACTACAGCTACTCCTACACCAAGTCCTGCTCCTTCTACAACAAGAACTACTACTACTTCTACTACTACCACTACAACAACTACTACTACTACAACAACAACAACAACAACAACAACAACAACAACTACTACTACTACTACAACTGCTACTACTATTACTACTACAACTACTACAATAAAATCTACTGTTGATGCAACTACTACTACTACTACTACTATTGCTGCTACTCTTGCTCCTTCTACAACTACTACTATCCCTATTACAACAACAACTACTACTACTATAACTACTAGTAGTACAACTACTAGTACTACTACAAGCACGATTACTACTACTACTACTTTTACTACTACTCCTGCTACTACTACCACTGCTACTACAACTCCTATTACTACTACTACTACTATTACTACTGCTACTACTACTACTAATACAACTACTAAAATGTCTCCTACTACAACTACTACTACTCTGCTACTTTTACTACTACTCCTGCTACTACTACCACAACTACTACAACTCATATTACTACTGCTACTACTACTACTACTGCTACTACTACTACTAATACAACTACTAAAATGTCTCCTACTACAACTACTACTACTCCGCTACAATTACTACTACTATTGCTACTACTACAACTCCTACTGCTACTACTACTACAACTACTACTTCTACTACTACTACAATAACAACAACAACAACTACTACTACTACTACCACAACTACTATTACCACTACTACTCCTCCTTCTACTACCACAACTACTACTTCAGATACTACTACTACTACTCCTACACCAAATCCTACTCCTTTTACTACAACTACTACTACTACTATGACTACTACTACTCCTACACCAACTCCAACTCCTACAACAACAACAACAACTACTACTACTTCTATTACAACTACTACTACGGCTACTACAACTAGTACTACTACTAATACTACAACTACTACAATTGAAAGTACTATGACCCCTATTACAACAACCGCTACTACTACTTTAACTACAACTAGTATGATTACTACTAATACTATTGTTACTACTACTACTGTTACAACAACAACTACTACTACAACTACTGCTACATCTACTACTAGTACAACAACTACTACTACTCCTCTTACTACCATAACTAATAGTACTACTACTAAAACTACTACTACCACTACTTCTTGTATTTTTGTTACTATTGCTAATACATCTAGCGCTACTACAACTACTACTACTCCTCCTTTTACTACTACTACTACCACATCTACAACTACTACTTCTAGTACTAGTACTATTACTACTACTACTAATATTACCACTACTACTGCTACTACTACTACAACTATTGCTACTACTACTAGGACAACTACAACTATTCTCCTACTACTAGTTTGGCTACTACTACTACTACTACTACTACTACTACTACTACAACTACAACTGCTACTCCTACTACTACTCTTACTACAACTACTACTAGTACTACTGCTGCTGCTGCTGCTACTGCTACTACTACTCCTACTACTACTACTACTACTACTACTGCTGCTGCTGCTGCTGCTACTACTGCTACTACTACTACTACCACCACTACTACTACTATTGCTACAACTACGACAATTAGTACCACCACCACCGCCGCCACCACCACCACCGCCGCTACTACTACTACTACTGCTACTACTACTGCTATTACTACTACTACTACTACTATATCTACTACTCCTACTACTACTCTTACTACTACTACTACTACTACAAATATTGCTACTACTACTGCTGCTACAACAACTGCGACTACTCCTACTACCAATGCTACTACTACTACTTCTACTCCTACTACTACTCTACTCCTACAACTACCCCTAGTACTACTACTTCTACTACTAGTAATACTATTAGTACGATAACTACTACTATTTCTACTGCTACAACAACTACTACTACTAATACTACTACTGCTACTATTACTTCTACTACTACAATTGCTTTTGCGAGTACTACTACTACTGCTGCTACTATTACTACTGCTACTACTTCTGTTACTACTGCTACTACTGCTGCTACTTCTGCTACTGCTGCTACTGCTGCTGCTGCTACTTCTACTACTATTGCCAATACTATTACTACAACTACTACTATAATTACTACTACTACTACTACAACAACTCCAACTACTGCTACTACTACTATTGCTATAACTACTGCTGCTATTATTACTACTACCACTACTGCTACAACTACTAAAACTTCTCCTACTATAATAACTACTACTACGCTACTAATACTACTACTCCTACAACTCCTACTAGTACTTCTACTAGAGCTACTACTTCAACTACCACTACAACTACTACAACAACTATAACTACTACCATTTTTACTATTACTACTTCTAATGCCACTACTACTACTACCACTACTACTAGTACAACAACTACCACCACTAGTACTACTACTCCTCCTCCTATTACTACCACAACTACTACTTCAGTTACTACTACAACTACTTCGACACCAAATCCTACTCATTCTATGACAACTATTACAACTACTACTACTACTATTACTCTATACCAAGGCCTACTCCTTCTACTACAACAATTACTACTACAACTTCTACTACAACTACTAGTACTAGTACTACTACTATTTCTACAACTACTACTAGTGCAACTACAACTACTCCTGTTACAACAACAGCTAATACTACTAGTGCAATTACTGCTACTACTTTTGTGGCCACTAATACTATTACTACTAATCCTAGTAATACTACTATAGCTGTTGTTGCTAGTACTACTGCTGCTATAAAAGTTATTATTTTTCTTATTGCTACCACTACAACTACTACAACTGTTGTTGTTGTTGTTATTGCTACGACTACTCCTACTACTATGACTTCTCCTACTTCTACTACTACTCCTACCACTACTAGTACTACGATTACAGCTAACACAATTACAACAACTACTACTATTATAGCAAACTTACTACTACTACTATAATTACAACTAATGCAGGTACTAATGCTTCTACTACTACTATTACTACCACTACGACTACTACTACAACTACTATTTTAACTACTGTTACTATAAGAATACAACTGTAACAACTGCTGCTACATCAACTACTACTACTTCTAGTACTGCTTCTACTGCTACTGCAGCTACTACTACAACTGCTACTGCTACTCCTTCTCCTACTACAACTACTGCTACTACTACTTCTATTACTACAACAACTACTACTACTTCTACCACTACTATTGCTACTACAACTGTTACCACAACTGCAACTACTATTTCTACTTCTACGACAACTACAACTACTACTATTTCTACTTCTACTACAACTACAACTAGTTCTGATGCTACTGCTACTACTACTACTCCTAATACTGCTACTGCTGCTACGACAACTGCTAGTAATACTACTGCTGCAACAACTACTACTGTTGCTACTCCTAATGTAGCAATAGCTGCAACTGCACCAACTACTACTACTACTACTACTACTGCAACTTCTACTACTGCTGCTGCTGCTACGACTACTCCAACTACTACTACGACTACTAATACTGCTACTACTCTTGCTTCTACTACTACCAGTACTACTACTATTGCTACTACTACTACATCTTCTCCCCCTACTACTACTTCTACAACTACTATCGCAACAACTACTGATATTATTACTACTACAACTGTTGCAGCTACAATGACTACTACTACTGCTACTACTACTTCTACTTCCACTACAATTGCGACTTCTACAACTACTACTTCTAATACTGCTACTGCTACTACTAAAACTCCTGCTACTACTACAACTATTTCTACTATGATTATTACTACTGCTACTACCACTGCTGTTGCTACTACTATTGCTACTACTACTACTGCTGCTACTACTATCACTACTACTATTCCTATTACTACTACTACTGCTATTACTACTGCTACTACTACTACCACTACTTCTACTACTACTACTTTTGCTATTACTAATACTACTGCTACTACTTCTTTTGCTACTTCTGCAACTCCTACTACTGCTACTACTCCTCCTATTACTCCTACTGCTACTGTTACTACTACTACCCCTACTCCTATGCCAACTCTTATTACAGCAACTACTGTTACTACTAAAACAACAATGATAACTATTTGTAACACCACTACTACAACTACCACTACAACAACTTCTACTACCGCTGCTAGTACTACTACTACTACTTCAACTACTACTACTGCTACTGCTACTAGTACTAGCACTACTACTACTACAACAATAACTACTACTACTGCTTATGCTATGGCTGTGACTCGTCCTTCTACTACTACTACAACTACTACTGCTGCTGTTGAGGCTATGGCTACGACTCGTACTACTACCACTACTCCTCCTACTATTATTACTATTACTACTTCTATTACTAATACTGCCACTACTACTTGTACTTCTTCTACGACTACTAGTACTTCAATTGCTACTATTACTACTACTACTAGTAGTAGTACTTCTGCTACAATTACTAGTACTTCAACTGCTACTATTACTACTACTACTACTACTACTACTACTACTACTACTACTACTTTTCGTACTACTACTACTACAACAACAACAACTACTACTACAACTACAACAACAACAACAACTACTATTATTACTACTACTGCTACTACTACTATTACTACTACTTCTGCTACTACTACTACTACTTCTGCAACTACTACTACCGCTACTACTACTAGTACTACTGTTGCTACTACTACTACTACTACTACTACTAATACTGCACCTATTATGACAAATACTACTGCTATGATTGCTAACACTATTACTACTACTGCTTTTATTACTCTTACTACTACTACTACTACCACTTGTCATACTATCACTACTGCTACTAATACTATTGCTCCTATAACTACTACTACTTCTACTATTTCTGCTACTACTGCTAGTACTTCCATTGTTACTCCAACTACTCCTCCTACAACTACTACTATTCCTACTATATTACTACTGTTGTTGCTGCTGCTCCCACTATGACCGCTACTACTACACCTACTCCTATTGCTACTACTACTAGTACTACCACTACAGCTACTACAAATGCTACTACTACCACTACTTCTACTGCTACAACAACAACTAGTGCTGCTACTGAAGCTGCTGCAACTGCACGTACTACTATTACTTCTGCTACTATTACTAAGACAACAACAACTACTACTACTACTACTGCTACTATTAATACTACAACAACTAATTCCACTTCTACTACTACCACTCCTGCTTCTCCTCTGCCACCTGCTACTACTACTACTATTACTACTAGTAGTACTACTGCTGCTACTACCACTCATACACCAACTACTACAACGACTACTACTTCAGCTACAAGAACTACTACTATTACTACTGCTCCTGTTACTGCTACTACTACTTCTGCTACAACAACTACTACTTCTGTTGCTACTACTATTGCTACTACAACTATAACAACTTCTACTACTACTACTACTACTAATATGACTACAACTACTCTTGCTACTAATACTACTACTGCCACTGCTACTACTGCCATAGCTACCACCTTTACTACTACAACACTCCTTTTATTACTACAATACTACTACAACTATGACTACAAGTACTACTGCGACTCTAACAAGTACTACTATTCCTGTTACTAATACTCCTCCTCCTCCTCCTCCTCCTCCTCCTCCTACTACTACTACTACTACTACTACTACTACTACTACTACTACTACTACTTCTACTACTACTACTACAACTACGACTTATACTACTACAACTCCTCCTCCTACCACTACTACAACTACCACTATTACTACTACTTCTAGTGCTACTACTACTAGTATTAGTACTACGACTACGACTACTATAACAACAATAACAAAAACAACAACAACTACTACTACTACCACCACCACAACTATTGCACCTAATACCCCTACTACAACTACCACTATTACTACTAATACAACAACTATTCCTACTACTACTACAACTATTACTACTACTATTATTATTACTACAATGGCTACTATTACAATTAGTACAACTACTGCCACTACTACCACTACTGCATGACTATTTTAGCTAATACTCCTAGTGCTACTATTATTACGACTACTATTACTACTTCTGCTACTACTACTACTTCCACCACCACCACTACTACTACTACCACTCCTATTGCTACCTCTACTACAACTACTATTACTACTATTTCTTCTACTACTTCTACTGCAACTTAAACTACAACTACCATTACTACTACTACTATTACTCTTACTACTACTATTACTCCTACTACTACTATTACTACTCTTACTACAACTTCTACTAGTATTACTACTGCGGCTCCAACATCTACTATAACTATTATTACCCCTACTACTAATACTACTACTACTAGTAGGAGTAGTACGGCTGCTACTACTACTACTAATAATAATAATACTATTACCAATTCTGCTACTACTACTACTATGACAACTACAACTACAGCAACAATAATAACTACTACTACTACTACGATTGCTGCTGCTGCTACTGCTGCTACTACTCGTACAACTACTACTACTAGTCGTATAACTACTAGTAGTATAAGATCAACAACAACAACAACAACAACTGCTACAACTAATATAACTACTACTATAACAACAACTACTACTACGCATACTACTCCTACTACTACCACAACTACTTCTGTTGTTGTTGCTGTTGCTACTGCTCGTAATGCTGATACTACAACTACTACTATTACTACTACTACTTCTACTACTCCTACTACTACTACTATTACAACAACTACTGTAATTATTACTACTTCTACTATTCCTACTACTACTTCCACTACTACTGCTAATCCTACTAGTCCTACTACTACTACTATTACTACTGATACTACTAGTACTACTACCACGACAACTACTCCTACCGCTATTACTACTACTAGTACTACTTGTACTACTTCTACTACTGCTACTACTACAACTCCTACTCCCATTACAACTATTACTATAGCTCCTACTACTACTTCTACAACTACAATTATTGCTACAACAACAACAACTACTACTACTACTAATACTATTGCTACTACTACAGCTACTACAACTACTGCACTTATTACTACTAATAGGGCTAATACAACTGCTGCTGCTACTAATGCTACCGCTACTACTACTACTACTACTACTATTACTGCTACTACTGCTATTACTAATGCTACTATTACTACTACTACTACTATTACTAATGCTACAGCTCATACTCCAACTACTACCACTACTGCTACAACAACTACTATTACTACCACTACTCCTACTACTACTACTACCACTACTACTGCTCCTATGACTACCACTACTCCTACCCCGACTCCTATTACAACTACTACTACTACTATTACCACAACTATGACTAGTACTAATACTACTACAAAAATAACTATTAATACCACTTCTTCCACAACTACTACTTGAACTACTGCTATGAGTACTACCACCACTACTACTACTGCTAATGTTGTTACTGGTACTGCTCTTACTACTAGTACTATTGCTACTATTGCAACTACTACTACTACTACTGGTAAAACAACTTCTACAACTATTACTGCTGAACTCCTCCTCCGCCTACTACTACTCCTACTACTATTACTGTTTCAACGACTACAACAACAACAACAACTAGTAGTAGTACTTCTACTCCTACTTCTATTGCGACTACTACTAGTACTTCTACTCCTACAACTATTGCTACTACTACTTCTATTACTACTACCACAACCACAACAACTACAACTACTACTACTAGTACTATTGCTACTACTATTACTACTATACTAATACTACAACTACTACTACTATACTACTAACTACTCTCCTCCTACTACTACTACTACTACGGCTACTACTACTAACTCGGCTACTACTGCTACTACTACTACTACTACTACTAACTACTACTACTACTACTACTACTACTACTACTACTACTACTACTACTACTACTACTACTACTACTACTACCACCACTAGTACTACTACAACTACTACTTTTGCCACTACAACTACTACTACTGCAACTACAGCGAATCGTCCTACTACTACTACTATTTCGCTAACAACTACTGCTATTGCAGCTGCTACTATGGCTGCTACTACTATTTCCACCACTGATACTACTACCACTCGTGCTACTACTACTACTATGACAACTACAATTACTATAGCAACAACAACTACTACTATTATAAAGGCTACTACTACTACAACTACTTCTGGTACAATAAAAGCAACAACAACTACTACGACTAACACTACTACTGCTGCTGCTGCTACTACAACTACAACAACCACTACTACTACTACTATTGCGACTACTGCTACAACTACTTCTACTACTACTACTACTACTACTACTACTACTACTACTACTACCACCACCACCACTACTACTACTACTACTACTACTACTTCTACTAGTACTACTACTACTACAACTACTACTACAACTACAACTACTGCTACTACTACTACTACAACAGCTATTACTACTACAACAACAACTACTACTGCTACTACTACTACTACACCAACAACTACTACTATTACAGCAACAACAACAACTACTACTACTACTAGTACAACAACTCCTACTACAACTACTCCTAGTTCTACTACTATTACTACTAGAAACACTACTACTACTAATGCTAGAACTAACACCACAACTAATACAACTACTACAACCACAACAATAACTACTACTACTACTACTGCTGCTACTACAACTGCTACAACTCTTACTCCTGCTACTGCTGCTGCTGCTGCTAGTACTACTACTACTACTACTACTACTACTACTACTACTACAACAACAACAACAACAACAACAACAACAACAACAACAACAACAACTACTACTACTACTACTAGTACTACGACTACAACAACAACAACAACTACTACTACTACTACTTCTGCTGCTGCTGTTCCTATTGCAAATGCTGCTACTGCTACTCCTACTAGTACTACTATAGCAACTACTACTACTACACCTTATACAATTATTACTACTACTACCTCTACTACTACTAATACTATAACAACTACTACTACTATTACTAATACAACAACTACTACTACTACTACAACTGTTGCAACTACTACTATTACTACTTCTACATCTACTCCTGTTGCTAACTACTACTACTACTACTACTACTGCTACTACTACTACTACCCCTATTACTACTAATACTACTGCTACTGCTACTACTATTACAAATATTACTCTACTATTTCTACAACTAGTTCTATTGCTATTCCAACTACTACTACTACTACTACTACTACACCTACTACTGCTATTACTGTTGCTACTACTGCTACTATTGCAACCACCACTACTGGTACTTCCACTACTGCTAATACCTCTGCTACTACCACTACTTCTGCTATTACTGATACTAAAACAACAACTACTATTTCTACTTCTAATACTACTACTACTACTACTACTACTACACCTACTACTACTGCTCCAATGACTTCCCCTGCTCCTACTATTACGCCTACTCCAACACAAACTCCTATTACAACAACTACTACTACTATTAATACTACTGCTACAACTACTACTACAACTACATTTACTACTGCCACTAGTACTACTATGACTACTACTACTACTACTACTACTTCTGCAACTACTACCACTACTACTATTTCTACTAATACTACTACTACTACCACTACACCTATTACTACAAATACTACTATGACTATAACTACAACTATTGCTACTATTGCTTCTACTACTCTTACTACTACTACTACTACTGCTGCTACCACCGTTACTGCTATTGCCACTACTAGTACTACTCCTCTTGCTACTACTACTCTTACTTGTACAACTACTACTACTTCTACTATTACAATGACAACTGCTACTACTTCTATTGCTGCACCTACTAAACTACTCCTACTCCCACTACTACCACCACTACTATTGCTCCAACAACTACCCCTACTATAACTACCATCGCAACTGCAACTATTACTACTAGTATTTTTATTTCTACTACTACTACTTCTACTGTTACTACTACTAATGCTGCTACTACAACTACTAAGACTACTACTCCTATTACTACTACCAGTGCTACTACTGCTCCTACTACTACTAATCGTATGCCTACTCCGAGTACAACAACAACAACTACTACTATAGCTACTACTGCTACTACTTCTACTACTACGACAACTACTCCTAGAACTATGACCGCTACTACTACTACTACTACGGCTACCACTGCTACCAGTACTACTACTACGATGGCAACTACTACTGCCACTACTGCTACTACTTCTACTAGTACTGCAGCTACCACTACACTTCTACCACTACTACTTCTAGTAGTACGACTACTACTCCAAAATTACAATTACTACAACTGACAACACTGTGACTACTACACCCAAAAATTCTACCACTACTCCAACTGCTACTACTACTACTCTTACTACTACTATTACGACTACTACGACTACTACTCCCACTGTTACTACTTCTACTCTTCTAGCTACTACTTCTCCTCCTACTAGTATTACTACGGCTGCAACTATTACCTCTACTACTTCTACTACTACTAGTAGTACTACTATTATTACTCCTACTACTACTATGACTACTTATACTACAACTACTCCTCCTCCTTTGCCTACTACTACTACTACAACATCTACTACTGCAACTACCACTACTACTGCTACTCCTACTACTACTATTACGCCAACTCCAACTCCTAAAATAACTCCTACTACTCCTACTACTACTATTACTACCTCTACTACTGCTGCTGCTCCTGCTACTACAACTATTACTAATACTAATACTACTACTACTACTTCTAAAACTACGCCAATGGCTACTACTAATAATACTAATACTAATGCTACTACTACTACTCGTGCAACTACTACTACTATAACTAGTAATACAACAACTGCTACCGCTACTGCTACTACCTCTGCTACTACAACTATTGCTACTACTACCACACTACTACTACAACTACTACTACTATCACTACTACTACTCCAACAACTACTACTATTACTACCACTAATATTACTACTCCTACTACTGCTACTACTACTACTATGACTACTACTTCTACCACTACTACTGCTACTACTACTGCAACCCCTAATACTACTACTACAACTTCTTCTGCTACTACTACTACTCCTACTGCTACTCCTACTCCTACTACTACTACTACTCCAACTACTACTACTACTCCTCCTCCTCCTCCTACTGCTACTGTGACTACCACTTCTACTACACCAACTGCTACCACTACTAACGCTACTAATACCACTACAACTACTCTGACTCCTACCCCTACGACAACCCCTACTACTACTTCTACAACTACAACTACACCTACAACAACAACAACAACTACTACTACTACTATTATTCCTCCTCCTTGTCCACCACATCCACCTCCAATGATTACTTCTACTACTACTACTACCACTTCTACTATTATCCTCCTACTAGTTCTACAACTACCACTGCTACTACTCCAACTCCTACTCCAACTACAACTTCTACCATTACAACTACTATGATGACAACTACTACAGTATCTTTTTCTTCTTTTGCTACTACAACTATTCCTCCACCTCCTCCCCCCCTCCTCCTCCTAGTACTACTACTACGACAACAACAACAACAACAACAACTACTACTACTACTGCTACTACAACAACAACTACTACTACTACTGCTACTACTACTACTATAACAAATACTACTAGTAATACTATTGCTGTTGCTACTGCTGCTACTACAACTGCTACTATTACTACTACTACCACTAGTACTACTACAACAACTACTACTACAAGACCTACTACTAGTACTACTACTACTATTACTATTGCTACAACAACAACAACAGCTACTACTACGACGACTGCTACGGCTAGTACTACTAGTACTACCACTATTGCAACTACCACTACTACTATTGCAACTACAGCAGCTACTCCTACTACTACAATAACAACTACTACTACTACTACGACTACTATTACTTCAACTACTGTTACTACAGCTAATTCGACTACTACTCCTGCTACTACTTTTACTAAGATTACTACTAGTAGTATAACAATAACCACAACAACAACAACAACTACTACTACTACAGCACTGTTACTGCTACTACAACAATGGGTACTACTACTACACCTATTACTACTAATACAACAACAACTACTACTATTACAAATATTCCTACTACTATTGCTACAACTATTTCTACCACTATTCCTACTACTACTACTACTACTACTGCTGCTACACCTACTACTGCTATTACTGCTGCTATGACTACTACTATTACAACCACCACTACTACTACTTCGACTACCGCTACTACCACTGCTACTACTACTACTTCTACTATTACTGATACTACAGCTACTACTACTTTTGCTTCTTCTACTAATACTACTACTACTACTACTACTTCTACTACTACTACTACTGTTCCTACGACTACCCTTGCTCCTAATATTACCCTTACTCCAATACCAACTCCTATTACAACAACAACTACTACTATTAATACTACTGCTACAACTACTTGTACTACCACTACTACAACTACATTTACTACTGCCACTAGTATTACTACAACAACAACAACAACTACTACTACTACTACTACTACTACTAGTACTACTGCTGCTACTACTACTTCTGCAACTACTACTACTACTACTACTACTACTACTACTACTATTATTTCTACTAATACTACTACTACTACTACACCTATTACTACAAATACTACTATGACTATAACTTCTACTATTGCTACTATTGCTTCTACTACTCCTACTACTACTGCTATTACCACTACTCCTACTGCATCTATTGCTACTACTCCCACTGCTACTACTACTCTTACTCGTATAACTACTACTACTTATACTCTTATAGTGACTACAACTAGTACCTCTATTGCTGCTTCTACTACTCCTCCTACTACTACTACAACTATGCCTACTCCTACTACTGCTACCACTACTATTGCTCCAACTGCTACACCTACTACAACTACCACTGCTACTGCAACTATTACTACTAGTATTGCTAGTACTACTATTTCTACTACTACTTCTCCTACTACTACCACTACTGCTGCTACTACAACTACTAAGACTACTACTCCAATTACTACTACTAGTACTATAGCTACTACTAATCCTATGCCTACTCCGAGCACGATTACTACTACGACCACTACACCTACTACTACTACTATGGCTCCTACTACTACTTGTACTAGTACTACTGTGGCTACTACTACTACCACTATTGCTACTACACCCACTAGTACCGCAGCTGCCACTATACTTCTACCACAAGTACTTCTAGTAGTACCACTACTACTCCAAAATTACAATTATTACTACCAAAAACACTGTGACTACTACACCCAAAAATTCCACAATAACTCCAACTGCTACTACCACTACTCCTACTCCTACTACAACTACTACTCCCACTACTACTACTTCTACTCTTCCAGTAACTGCTACTCCTCCTACTACTATTACTATCATTGCAACTACTACCTCTACTACTTCTACTACTACTACTACTACTACTACTACTATTACTACTACTACTACTATGACTACTACTTGTACTACAACTACTCCTCCTCCACTGCGCACTACTACTACTACTACGACTTCTACTATTGCAACTACTACTACTATAGCTGCTGTTGCTGCTACTGCTACTACTATTACGCCAACTCCAACTCCTAAAACTACTCCTACTACTACTCCAACTACTACTATTACTACCTCTACTACTACTACTACTACTACTACTACTACTACTAATACTAATACTACTACTACTACTTCTACTACTACGATAATGGCTACTACTGCTAATACAAATACTACTGGTACTACTACTACTCGTGCAACTACTACTACTATGACTACTACTACAACAACTGCTACTGCTACTACCTCTACTACTATAACTATTACAACTCCAACCACACTACTACTACAACTACTACTATAATCACTACTACTACTCAAACAACTACGACTATTACTAACACAAATACTACTACTACTCCTACTATAGCTACTACTACTGCTGCTGCTACTACTACTCCTTCTACTACTGCTACTATCACTACGACAACTATTACTTCTACTACTACTACTCCTACTATAGCTACTACTACTGCTGCTGCTGCTGCTACTCCTTCTACTACTGCTACTATCACTACGACAACTATTACTTCTACTACTACAACTTCTACTACTACTGCAACCCCTACTGCTACTACTACTACTCCTACTGCCTCTACTACTAATTCTACTACTACTACTCCTACTACTACTACTACTCCAACTACTGCTACTACTCCTCCTCCTCCTACTGCTACTGTGACTACCACTGCTTCTACTCCAACTGCTACAACTACTAATGCTACTAATACTACTACTACTACTCCAACTCATACTTCTACGATAACTCCTACTACTACTTCTACAACTACAACAACTACTACTACTATTATTCCTACTCCTTATCGTCTACATCCACCTCCTATGACTATTTCTACTAATACTACTACTACTTTTACTACTACTCCTACTAGTTCTACAACTACCTCTACTACTACTACTATTACTAATACCACTACGACTACTCCAACTCTTGCTCCTACTACAACTTCTACCATTACAACTACTACAGCTACTTTTACTACTACTACTACTACTACTACTACTACTACTATTCCTCCACCTCCTCCCCCTCCTCCTCTTCCTCCTCCTACTACTACTACTACAACAACAACAACTACTACTAGTACTATGACTGCTATTACTACTGCTGCTATTACTACTCCAGCTGCTACTACTACTACTACTACTACAACAACAATAACAACTACTACTACTTTTGTTGTTGTTGCTACTGCTACTACTACCACTAGTACTACTACAACAACAACTACTACTAGACCTACTACTAATACTACTACTACTATTACTATTGCTACAACAACTACTACTACCGTGACTGCTACGGCTAGTACTACTATTACTACCACTACTGCTACTACCACTACTGCTACTACCACTACTACTACTATAATAATTGCTACTATTGCAACTACTGCAGCTACTCCTACTACTACAACAACAACCACAACAACAACAACTGCTACTACTACTATTACAACACTATTACCGCTACAACAACAATGGCTATTACTACTATTAGGACTACTACTACTACTACCATGACTACCACTACTACTCCCAATACACCTACTACAACTACCACTAGTACCACTACTACCACTATTACTCCCACTACTAGTACAATTATTAATACTATGTTATTATTACAACTACTGCTACTATTACTATTAGTACAACTACTACTACTACAACCACTTCTACTTCCACTATTACAGGTACTACTCCTACAGCCACTATTACTATGACTACAACTACTACTACTCTTACAACTACTAATACTGCTATTACTACTACTCCCAGTTCTACTAAGGCTACTATTACCCCTACTACTAGTACTACAACAACTACTACTATTACTACTATAGCTACTACTACTTCTACTACTACTACTACTACTAATAACTATTATCACTTCTGCTGCTACTACTACTACCACAACTACAGCAACAACAACAATAATAACGACAACAATAACAACAATAATAACAACAACTACTACTACTAATATAACTGCTACTACTACCACAATAAAAATAATAACTACTACTACAATTACTACTAGTACTTGTACTACTACTAGTGTACTACTACTACTAGTAGTATTACTACTAGTCCTACTACTACTACCACCACTACTATGGCTACTACTACTACTACTGCTGCTAATACTCAATATTATAAGACGACGATACGACTATACTACTATCCTACTTACTACTATTACTATACTACTACTACTGATTACTGTTGCTGCTTGATAGTACTTAACTACTACTAATACTGCTGCCTGCTCGTAATACTACTACTACTACTACTACTACTACTACTACTGTTGTTGTTGCTGCTGTTACTACTACTACTGCTACTACTACTACTACTACTACTGCTACTACTACTGCTAATAATACTATTATTACTAAAACTACTATTCTTGCTACTACTCCTTCTAGTACTACTACAGCTCCCACTACCACTACGACTATTAATAATACTACCAGTACTATAACTACGACAACTACTCCTACTGCTACTGCTGCTACTCGTACTACTGATACTACTACAACTGCTACAACTAATACTTCTACTACTATTACTAGTACAACTGCTACTACTACTACTCGTACTATTGCTACTGCTACTACTACTCCTACTACTACTACTACTACCTCTACTTATATTACTACTACTACAGCTACTCCTCCACCTCCTACTACCACTGCTACAAGTACTGCTACTACAAGTACTAGAACTACTCCAACTCAAACTCCTTCTGCAACTACTGCTCCTACAACTACTTCCACTACAACAACTGCTGCTACAACTACTATTACTCCTACTATTACTTCTTCTACCACTTCAAGTCCTATTAATTCTGCTGCTACTACTACAACTACAACAACTACAAATATTGTTATACTAATACTACATCGACTACTACTACTACTGCTGTAACTACAACTACTGCTACTCCTACTACTACTACTCCGACTACTACTACTTCTACAACTACCACGGCTACTACTGCTGCTGCTACTACTACTACCACTACTACTACTCCTACAACAACTCCTACTACTACTTCTACTACTACAACTACTACTACAACTACAACTACAACTGCAACTACAACTATTACTACTAGTATCGCTACTACTAGTAGTACTACTGTGACTACTACTACTACTTGTACAACTACTAAGACTACTACTCCTATTACTACTATAACTACTACTATGCCTCCTACTAGTACTACTCCTACACCTACTCTGACTGCAACAAATACTACTACTACTATAGCTACTACTACTACTACTGCTACTACCAGTACTACTTCTGTTGCTGCTACTACTACTAATACTACTACTGCTACTACTGCTACTACTACTTCTACTACTACAACTACTACTACAACTACTGCTTGTAGTACTACTAGTCTTACACCTAGTCCTACTACTACTACTACTACTATAATTGCCACTCCAACTCCTACTCCAATTACTACTTTGACCACTACAATAACTTCTACTATGACAACAACTACTACTCCTACTACTACTGCTACTACACCAACTACAACCACTACCACTACACCACTACTGCAACGACTATAACTGCGACTACTCCTATTACTGCTACTGCTACTAGTACTACTGCGACTACTGTTGCTGCCACTACTACTACTCCTGCTACTTCTATTACTAGTACAACTGCTACTACTACTACTCCTAAGAGTACTACTACCACTACTTCTTCTAATATGACCACTACTATAACTACTGTTGCTTCTACTGCTGTACAACTACTATTACGACTTGTACTACTACTACTACTACTACTTTTTCTACAAATACTACTACTACTGCTGCTGCTCCTGCTAATATTACCACAACTATAACTCCTACCCCTACTCCTACTACTACTAGTACTACTACTACCACTACTCTTACTACTCCTACTCTTGCTACAACAACTACTACTGCTATTGCTACAGCTGCTGTTGCCACTTCTACTATTACTATTTCAACTACAACAGCAACTGCTACTACTTCTGTGACTACTATTATGATTACTACTCCTATTACTACTACTACTTATGCTACAACTACTATCACTACTACTACTACTACTATTACTGTTATTACTTTTACCACCACTACTACTGCTAGTACTTCTACTACTATGACTTCTAAAATTACTGCTACTACTAATACTACTACTACTACTACTGATTTGACTACTGTTACTACTACTGCTACTGCTACCACTACTACAGATACTATTACTACCATTACTACTGCTCCTGCCACTTCAACTATTCCTGCTACTACTACTACTACAACTACTACTAATGCTGCAACTGTCGCTGCTCTTCCTACTACTACTCATACTACTACTCCTAATACTACTACTACTACTCCAACTACTCCTACTCCTACTCCACCTCGTACTTCTGTTACTATTACTACAACTACTTCAACTACTACTTCTATTACTACTCCTACTCCTACTCAAACTTCTGCTACTACTACTACTACTACTAGTGTTGCTACTACTACTACTACTACTACTACTACTTCTACTACAACTACTACTCCTAATACAACTGCTACTACTGCTGCTGCTACGGCAACTATCCCCACTTATACTAGTACTGCTACTACTGCTGCAACCTCTACTACTACCACTACTACGACTACTGCTATTGCTAATGCCACTACTGCTACTACTGCCGCTACAACTACTACTCCAATTACTGCAGCTACTACCAGTAGAGCCACGAATACTGCTATTACAACTTCTTCTCCTACTACTACTACCACAGCTATTACCACAAAAATTGTTACTGCCACTGCTACTACTACTATAATTTCTACAACTAATGCAACTACAACTTCTATTGCTACTACTACTTCCACTACTACAACTTCTCCTACTACTATTATTTTGGCTTCTGCTTCTGCTACTACTACGACTGCTACACCTACTAATGCAACCGTTGATACTACTACTACTTCTACCCCAATTACTACTACTATTACTAATACTACTACTAGTACTACTTCTACTACTATTACTGCTGCATCTACTTCTAATACTATTTCTACTATTGCTATGATTGATACTACTGCCACTGCGGCTGCTATGGCTACCACTACTACCGCCACTACTACTACTACTAGTACCTCTGCAAATATTACTACTACTACAACAACAACTATTGCCACTACTACTATTAGTACTACGAAAACTAACGCTACTACTAATACTACTACTACTACTACTACTAATCCACCAACTACTACTACTGCTACTAGTACTACTACAACAACAACAACTACTACAGCTACTATTGATGCTACTAATATTGCTACTACTGCTGCTACTACTTCTGCTACTACTGCTACTATAATAACTTCTCCAACTACTACTACACTACTACTACTACTGCGACCACTTCTACTATCATTGCAGCTACTACGGCTGCTACTACTATTACTATTACTACTACTACAACTACTACTCCTACAGTTACTACTACTACTACTCCTACAGTTACTACTACTACAACTACTATAGCAACAACAATAACTACTACTATTACTGCAACTACAACTACTACTACTACTTTTACTACAACAACAACAACTACTACTACTTCTGCTACTTATACTATCATATTGCTACTATTGCTACTACTACTACTTCTGCCAATACTGCTACTACTGCTACTATAGCTTCTACTACTACTCTTACTACCACGACTACTGCTACTGCTACTACGTCTTCTATTACTGCTACTATTACTACTATTACTACTCCAATAGTTACTACTGCTATTACTGTTACTACTAATACTACAACAACAACAACTACTACTACTAGCACAACAACAACAACTTCTACTAATTCTACTACTGCTATTACTGTTACAACTACTACTACAACCACAACTACTCTACTTCTCCTACTACTACTACTACCTAAAATACTTTTACAACAGCTATTCCTACAACAACTAAAACAACTACTACTGTTACTACAACTTCTTGTGCTATAATAGCTACTCTTGCTACTACTGTGACTACTGCCAGTACTGCCACTACTACAGCTACTAGTACTACCGCTCTTACTGCTATAGTTGCTACTACTACTACTATTACTACTGCCGCTGCGATAGCTACTGCTGCTACTACTAATACCATTAATGTTGCTACTACATCTACTACTACTACTACTACTACTGCTCCTGCTACCACTATTGCTACTACTGTAACAAATACTAAAACTAAAACTACTACAATAATAACAACAACTACTACGTCTACTATTACTAGAACAACAATAACAGCTACAACTGCTACTACTACTATTACTTCACTTACTACTACTACTGTTGCAATGGCTAATACAACTACTACTACTGCAACTAGTATAACTTCTACTACTACTACAACTACTACAACTATTACTACTGCGACTACCATAGCTACTACTATTGCTCTACTTCTAGTAGTAATAATTCTACTACTACAACAACAATAGCTGCATATGTTGCTGCTCTACGCCAACTACTATTACTACTGCTACTACTACAGCTACTACTACAACTACAACAACAACAACACCAGCAACTATTACTACTCCTACGAATGCTCCTACTACTGCCACTTCTACTACTGTTGTTGCTGCTATTGCTACTGTACTTACTACTATTGCTACTACTACTACTACTACTACTACTACAGCTACTGCTACTGTTGTTGCTATTACTCCTGCTATAGCACCAGCTACGACTACTACTTCTACGACTTCTACTGCTACCACAACTATAGCTACTACTATTACTGCTATAATTGCTACAGCCACTACAACTGCTACTACTACTGCAATTACTGCTACTAATATTACTACTACTACTTCTGCTGTAACTAATTCTCCTACCACTACTACTACTACTACCGTCGCTGCTACTCTATTGCTAATGCTACTACTACTACCACTACTATGACTGCTGCTACTAGTACTACTGCTACTGCTATAATAACAACAACAACTACTACCACTACTACTACTACTCAAGCTACTATTGTTACTGCTACAACTAGTACTACTACTGCTACTGCTACTGCTACTACTCCTACTCCTACTACTACTACTGCTTCTACTACTATGACTACTGCAACTACTACAGCTATTAATACAACTTCGTCTATTACTACTACTGCTACTGTGGCGACTACTGCAACTACTGCCACCACGACTGCTGCTACTATTGTTGCTACTGCTACTACTATTACTACAACTACTGCCAGTGTTACTACCAATGCAACTAGTATAATAATGACTACTACTACTACACCTGCTGCTATTACCACTGCTACTACACCAACTATTACAACTAGTGCTACTACAACTTCTGATACTACTAGGACTACAACAACCACCACTACTACCATAACCACTACTACCACTACAACTACTACTCCTACTGCTACGGCTACGACAACTACTCCTACTGCTACTACTACTATCACAACTACTGCTACTACTACTACTACATCTGCTACTACTACTATTCCTACTGCAACTACTACTACTGCTACAACAACAACAACAACAACTACTATTACTATTGTTGCCACTACTGCTACTACTACTACTGCTTCAACTACTACCATTACTACTACCACTACTACTACTATTCCTACTACTCCAACTACTTCTACAACTACTTTGACTACTACTACTACGACTACTACAACTACTTCTACTACTACTATGACTACTATTACTGCTACTGCTACTAATGGTACTACTTTTACAATATCCTCTATTACTACGGTTACAATAACTACTGCTATAGCTGCTGCTGCTACTATTGTTGTTATCACAACCATTTCTACCACTTGTTCTATTGCTGCTACTATAACTACTACTTCTACTACAACTGCTAGTACTACTACTGCTGCTGCTATTATTAATACTACAAGTACTACTGCTACGACTACTACTACAACTACGTTTCCTACTACTATTACTACTACTGCCACTTTTCCTACTAGTATTACTACTACTACATCTTTTGCTACAATTACTGCTACTACAATAACTACGACTACTACTGCTACTGTAGCTACTACTACCACTACTCCAACTCCTACTCCAGCGACTACAACTATGTGCCTTCTCCTACTTTTGCTACAACAACTCCTACTCCTACTCCTACTCGTACTACTACTACTACTGTTACTACTACTACTACTATTACTACTCCTACTCCTACTCTGACTCCAACTATAGCTTCTGGTACTACTCCTTATGCTACTACTACTACTACTACTGTTACTAGTACAACAACAACTACTACTTCTTCTACTACCACTACTACTCCAAATACTACTACTAATGCTACTGCTCCTAATACTACTACTACTGCTGCAACTACTACTACTACCACTACTGCTACTGCTACTATTGCAACTGCTGCAACTACTACTAATACAACTACTACTGCTGCTGCTGCTGCTGCTACTACTACTGCTGCTAATACTATAACTACTACTACTACTACTGCTGTTGTTGCTGCTACTACTACTACTGCTGCTACTACAGCTAGTACTACTATAACTACTACTGCTACTGCTACTCCTATTATAGCTCCTTCTATAACTGCTACTGCCATAATAGCTACTGCTACCACTGCTATAACTACTACTATTACTATTATAACTGTTACGATGGCTACTACTAGAACTGCTACTACTGTAACTACTGATACTAATATTACGACTACTACTATTACTGCTACTCCTACTTCTACCACTGCTAATTCTCCTCCTACTACCACTTCAGCTACTACTAATGCTGCTTCCACTACTGCTACTGCGTTTATTACTACTACTACAACTACTACTCCTACTGCTATTGCAATTGCTATTACCGCTATGACTGTTACTACTACTATTACTGCTACAAAGGCTACAACTACCACTACTATGACACTACTAGTACTACTACTGCCACTACAATTACAACAATAATAACAACTACTACAACTATTACTATTACTGCTATGACAGCAATTTCTACTACAACAACTAGTACTACTAAAACTAGAACTGCTGCTACTACTACTCCTACCACTGCTACCGCTACAACAACAACAACAACTACTACTACTGCTACTCCTAATACTACAACTACTTCTCCTACTATGACTATCGCTATTATACTATAATTAATACTGCTACTACTATTATGGCTACTACTGCTACTACTACTACCGCTTCTATGACGAGTACTGCAGCTACTACAGCTACTACTTTTACTACTACTACTACTACTACTACTTCTACTATTGCTACTTCCATAGGTACTCCTACTAATAGTAATATTGCAACTACTACTTCTACTACTACTTCTAATACTACTGCTACTATAACTTCTGCTACTACTATTACTACTACAAGTACAAATACTACTACTAATACTTCTGCTATTTCTTTGACTACTACTATTGCTACTGCTGCTACAACCACTACTACAGCTAATACTGCGACTACGACTCCAACTATTTCTATTACTACTACTGTTGCTACTACTATACTATTACTACACCTACCACTACTACTCTAACTACTATTACTACTCCAAATGCTATGACTACTAGTACTACTATTACAATAATAACTGCTATTACTACGACTTCTACTACAACTACAACTTTGACAACTACTACTATTGCAACTACTATTAATGCTACTACTACTGCTACAACTGCGGCCACTTTTCCTAATACTACTACTACAACCACTACTACTACTGCTGCTACTTCACCTACTACTACTACTACTAGTACTACTTGTCCTACTACTAATACTACTGCCACTACTTTTGCTGCTACAACTACTATTACTGCTACTACTACAATTATGACTACTACGACTACTACGACCATTGGTGCTACTGCTACTACTACTACTACAAATGTTTTTGCTTCCACTACTGCTACTTCTACTACTACTGCTGCTATTCTTGCTACTAGAAGAAATACTACTACAATAACAACTACTACTACTCCAACTAGTACCATTACGGCTACTATTGCTGCAACTATACTATTACTATTCCTACTAGTACTACACCAAGCACTATTACTACTACAACAAGAACTATTACTAATATTATTACTAGTACTACTACTACAATTACTCCTATGAGTGTTGCTGCCACTTCTATTACTACAACAACTATTGTTGCTACTACTCCTACTCCTACTACTTCTACTAATACTACTACTACTACTACTTTTGCTGCTGCTGCGGCTGCTACGACTACTATTACCACTACTGCTTCTATGGCTACTACTACTGCTACTAGTACTATTAATCCTCTAACTGCTACTACTGCTGCTACTAGTACTACTACTACTACTACTACTCTGGCTACTGCAACTACTACTTCTACTTCTATAAGTTTTGCTTCTACTACTTCTATTATTAATACGAGTTCTACTACTACTGCTCCTACTACTGCTCCTACTACTGCTCCTACTACTACTATTACTACTGCTACAAAGGCTATCACTATGACCACTACTACTACAACTACTATGCTTATACTACTGTAATTGCTACTACTACTACTACTACTACTACTACTACTACTACCGTGACTGTTTCTACTACTACTACTACTACGACTACTATTAATACTATGACTGCTACTACTACCACTACTACTACTGCTGCTACTACTGCTGCTACTGTTGCTACTTCTATGGCTACTAAAGCAACAGCTACTACCACTACTGCTACTACAACTACTGCTACCATCTCTGCTACATCTTCCACTACTGCTCCTCCTCCTCCTCCTACTGCTGCTACTAATACTACTACTTCTACTACTGCTACTGTCGCTACTAATGCTGCTACTCCTACTACTAATAATACCAAAACTACAGCTATTATTGCTACTAATACTGCTACTTCTACTACTACTACTGGTGCTAGTACTACCACATATCGGAGTACTACTAATACTGCTAGTATAGCCGCTGCTTCTACTACTACAGCTACTACAATTACAACTACTGCTGCTACTACTACAACTATTGCTACTACTATGATTAGTACTACTTCTATTACTACTGCTACTACTATAATTGCTACTACTACTATTACTACTACTCCTGCCTGATACTGCTATTGCTACTTACTAATGCTACTTTAATCTATACTTCTTCTTTGCCCTTCGAATACTCCTCACTACTTTCTATTCCACTACTGCTACAATACAGCTCCTACTGCCACTTAACTTACTATGTATATTGCTCATCTACTACTAGAGCTTCTACTACCGCTACTACAGCTACTATGGCTACCATTGCTACTGTTACTATTACTAATAAAACTAATACTTCTGCTACTGCTACTATTGCTACAATAATTACTATTGCTACTATTGCTGCTACTGCTACTACTACTAAATATAGTGTACCACGTTACTAATGATGTGATCAAGAGGAATAGGATAAGAGGCCTGACTGCGGTGAGATACTGTATGTCTCCAAGCAGTGGTATAGGGAGATAATTTAACTATTGCTACTACGGCTTTTATGCTACTACTAATACTACTACTACTAACTCCTACCACTTTCCTAGTTCTTGCTACTAATATCACTCTAACACCTCCTAAGATGCTACTATGCCTAAACTATAATTGCTACCACTACTCCTATTACTAATACCACTACTGTACTTACTATAAGCAACTTCTACCACCGACTACCACTATAACCACAATTCGCCATATTGCTACTACTACTGCCTTACTACTGCCTTCTGCTACTACTATTACTACTATCACAACTACTATTGACTTTATACTACTACTAACTACAGCTATTCTACTACTATGACTACACTTTGGTATCATATTGCTTACTATGTGTATTTTTGTATTATTTTATTTTTTTTTTTTTTTTATTTTTATTTATTTATCTATACACTATTACTCTTACTCTTACTGCTACTACTACAAATAGCTGCTGCTTACTACTACTACTACTGTTACTCCTACTACTGCTATAGCTACTACTAACATTGCTACTACTACTATTACTACTACTACTATCACAACTACTGCTATTGCTGCTACTACTACTGCTATTACTACTGCTGCTACTATTACTACAATAATAACAACAACTACTACTGCTACTACTGCACTGCTACTGCTTCTGTTATAATTACTAGTGCTACTGTTACAACTACTACTTCTTATACTGCTACTACTATGGATACTACTACTGCTTCTACTACTACTACTACTATACTAGTACTACTGCTACTTCTTCTGCCACTACTACTGCTTCTACTGCTGCTGCTACTGCTACTACTACTACTACTAATACTATGACTATTACTGTTTCTCCTATTATCTACTGCTACAACTGCTACTACCACTACTAATATTACTACTAGTACTCCTATTACTACTGTTATAACTACTACTACTACTGTGGCGATTACTAATACTGCTACCACTATTACTACTACTATTACTACTATTTCTGCTGCTGCTATTACTATTACTACTGCTGCTACTACTATTGCTGCTGCTGCTGCTACTACTGCTGTGACTACTGTAACGATTGTCACTACTATTGCTGCTACTATTGTAATAGATGCTTCTACTATAGCTACTATAACTACTATTGCTATAACTACCACTACAACTACTAATTTTACTACTACTTCAACTGCTACTATTGCAACTTCATCTACTACTACTACTACTAATACTGCTTCAACTACTATTGCTACAGTAGCTACTACCACAACTTCTCCTACTACTCCTGCTATATCTACTACAACTGCTACTACTACTACTGTACTACTACTACTTCTACTACCGCTACTATGACTACTGCTACTACTACTACTACTCCTATTACTACTACTACAACCATTGCTACAATTGCTGCTACTACAGTTCATGCTACTACAAAGACTTCTACTACTTCTACAACTACTACTGCTATAACTACTACTAATAGTACTACTACTACAAGTACTACTACTACCACTACTAGTACTACTACTACTATCACTATTAGTACTACTACTACTAGTACTACTACTATTGCTACAACTACTACTACTACAACTATTACTGGTAATTTCACTACTGCTATAACTGCTACTACTTCTACTACTACTTCTACTATGACTCCTACCGCTACTGCTACTTCTATTACTACTACTATAACTACTACTGCTACAATTATCTCTACTGCTGCTTTTACTACAATTATTACTACTACTACAAATACTACTACTACTACTACTATTACTGCTACAGCTCCTACTGCTAGTACTAGTACTACTTATACTACTGATATTATGACTAATGATACTACTACTTTTACTCCACCTATAACTATTGCAACTACTACTACTTCTCCTTCTACTACTACTACTACCATTGCTACAACTGCTGCTACTAATATTACTTTCACTACTGGTACTACTACTGCTAATACTACATCTACTCTACTGCTACTACTACTACTACGATTGAAGCTACTATTGCTACTACTTCTACTACTTCTGCAACTACTACTCCTACTATTGCTACTAGTACTACTAATTATGTTGCTAATTCTACTACTACTACTAATACTACCAATACAACAACTACTACTGCCACAACTATTGCTAATACTTGTATTACTAATACTACTACTACTACTACTAATATCACTACTACAATAACAACAACTACTACTACAACCACTTCTACTATTACTACAACTACTTTTGCTAATGCTACTGCTACCACTTCTCCTCCATCTATAACTATTGCTACTTCTATTACTACAACTAGTACTACCACTACTACTACTACTACTACAGCTACTACTACTACTACTACTACTACTCCCACTACTACTTATACTTCTACTACTAATACTACTACTACTACTACTACTACTACTACTACTACTATGGTTACTAAGGCTACTATTGCTACTACTACTACTACTACTACTACTACATCCCCTCTTACAACTACAACACTACTATTAGAACTACTACTACTACTACAACTGCTGTTGCTATTATTGTTATTACTTCTACTGCTGCTACTACTATACGATAATAACTACTACTACCACAATAGCTACGAATGCTTCTACTACTACTGCTACCATTACAATAACTACTACTGTCACTCCTGCTACTATCACTTCTACTACTGCTACTACAGCTACTACTACTAATACGGCTACTACTACTACTACTACTAATACTACTACTTCTTCTAATACTACTATTATAGCTGCTCCAATTATTGCTGCTATTATTACTACTACTACTACAACTTCTCCAACTCCTAATAATATTACTGCTACTATAGCTACTACTATTACTAATGCAACTACTACTACTTCTATTACTACTACTACTCATACAACTGCTACTACATCTACTACTTCTAAAACTACCACTACAACTACTACTCTTACTACTACTACTAATACTATAACTACTACTCTTACTACTGGTACTGCTACAACTACTACTACTTTAACTTCTGCTACTCCTCTGCTACTACTGATGTTGTTGCTGCTACTACTGTTGCTACTACTACTAGATGTTGTAGTTGTAGTAGATGTATCAGTAGTACTGGTTGTAACAAATGCAACACTAATCATAGTAGTATTAGTAGTGGTAGTAGTAACTGTAACAACTATGATAGCAGTAGTAGTAGTAGCAACAACAGATGTGGTAGCAGTAGTAGTAGCAATAGTAGTAGTGGAAGAAGTAGTTATAGTAACAGAAGTAAGAGTTGTAGCACTAGTAGTAGCAGCAGTTGTAGAAGCTATAGTAGAAGTAGTAGTAGTAGCAGGAGTAGTAGTAGAAGTCATAGTTGTGGCAGCAGTAGTACTGGTAGTAATAGTACAAGCAGTAATGGTAGTAGTCATAGTAGCAATAGAAGCAGCAGTAGCAATAGTAGAACTTGTAGTAATAGTAGCAATAGCTACAGCTGTAGCAGCAACAGTAGTAGCCACAGTAGTAGTATTTATCATTAGTAGTAGTTTTTGTTGTAGCAATAGTCATAGTTGTAGCATACTTGCAGTAGTAGCCATAGTAACTATAGTAGCAATAGTAGCAATAGCAGAGTAGTAGTTGTAGTACAAGTAAAAGTAGTAGCAGTAGGTTTAGTAGTAGTAGTATTAGTAGCTACAGTAGTATAAGTTGAAGGAGAAGCAGTAGCAGTAGTAGTGGTCATAGTGGTAGTGGTAGTGGCATATGTAGTAGTAGTAGTAGTAGCAGCAACAACAACAGCAGCAGTAGTAGTAGTAGTAGGAGTAGCAGAAGTAGCAGGAGTACTACCAGTAGTAGGAGTAGCAGTAGTAGCAATAGTAGCAGTAGTAGCAGGAGTAGTAGTAGATGTTGTAGTTGTAGTAGTGAAAGTATCAGTAGTTGTAGTGGTGGTAGTAGTAGTGGTAATGGTAGGAACAGTA
>RXID01016011.1:0-29090 GCA_005019695.1 Trichopus zeylanicus subsp. travancoricus
AATATTTAATTAATTTGATTTTGAGATTTGATGAATGTTTTGTTGTCCTAAATCTTATATTTGAATCTTAGGCTGATATATTCTGAGGTCACACCTTCCTTGTTCTGGAAATCCTATTGATTCTTGATGGATTTAAAAAAAAAAATCTCTTTTCATTTCTATAGATCACGCCCAACTTGTAAGGTTTGGATGCTCGAACATGATACATATTAGCTTCTCTAGACCACACCTAAACTAGATGATCGATTTATGAATTGGTCGTCTGACTGGGAGTAGACATGCCTAGTCTGTGAGGTCCAAACATTTGAACCTCTATGCTTGGTTGCCCAAACATGGGCCCTCTTGGGCCTAATTTCTTAGCCTTTTTTTGCTTTTGAGTTGACCTCTCTTACTACGAACTAGGCTCAGAGTCCAATCGTAATCCTTTTCAAACTCACAGTCAAAATTGGGTTGTAAAAACTATTTAAACAAAGTATCTCTTTGCATCCACTTCATGAGCTTTCTTGGCGAAAGGAGTGGATGTGAAAAGAAGAGCGAGCATTTTATTTCTCATCATTGGTTCCACAAATGCTCAATAGGTGAGGTCTTTTACTTCTTTTCTCATTATTTTGCAATTGCTTCCTCTCTCTTTTTTCACTTTTTTGTCTTTCTTTCCCTTTAAAGGCATCATGGAACCCTTCTTGCTTGAGAAGATTCAAAATAGGAAAGAAGATTGCTTGGCCTTACGATGCTTTCTTCCCATCTTGGGAACTTATGTTGAAGTGATCATTATGTACAGACCTCGGGAGCAAAAAAAACAAGATAGGTTTGATAATTGCCATCTTTTTGCATGCTTTTCCAAAGAAGGGATGTCATGCATTGATAGAGAGGGTGAGTCTTTCATGTTGGATCCTATCAGACACTTTAGGTAGAGAGAATCTTTAAAAACTCTAGGATTTCACATCGAATGGTCATTCTCCTACTTAGAGGTCATCTTTTGTGCTAGTTGGAGCAGTGCCAACTTTACCAAATTACTCAGAGTGGGTTGATGACATGGTATCTCAATTTTTAGCCCAACTTACAAGTCTTGGTTTCTTAGGAGGAGTCATAGCATCCAAAGGACAATATGCAAGAAACCCAGGAATTTTGCATAGTGTGATCAAGATATGGGATCGCACAACAAACACTTTCCACTCTATATGGAGAGGCTGATATCTCTCTCTGGGATATAAGACAACTAGTTGGGATTCCTATCTTTGGGAGTTTTATGATGAGTATATCTCCATTAACTAGCATATTGACCTTGATTTCAGTCACACTTTGTGTGATCTCCATGAGATTTATAATTGCATGGTAGCACACTTTCCAAATAATTAGAAATATGTGTACTTCAACTTTTGGATCGAACTCTTTCATGAGATAAACCTGAAGATTGGGCCAATTAGATTTGACCAAATCATGCATGACATAGGTGACCTCCTTTCAAAATTTGGCTCGGAGACTTGTTTTGCCATCTTTATCAATTTGTGGTTTTTCCACTTTGTCATGCCACACGGTGGTCATTACATTTGTCTTGAGACATTCATGATGGCTTATAAGATGGTGCATAGATAGAAGGTTGCTCTAGCTCTTGCAGCATTGGGCTTAGTATATGCTGGTCCCAAGGCGATGTTTGATAGCCTATAGGACCAGTGATTCTTCCACTTAGTTTCTCATTTATTTCCTTTATGCTTGAATTTATGCCCATTTTAGGAGGATGTACACCGAATTGGTGCCTAGTGATGTAGTCAAGGTCCTATGTTGTTCATGTTTAGTTCCTATTCTTGAGATGGTCCAGATCATGGATACGATTGCCTCTTCTTACTCTCCCAAAGAGGCCATGATGCACATCCGAGATGCTCGGAACTACGAGTGGTGAGCTTTTCCTTACACCCTCATTGATTCTAATATGTTGGCAGATGTGTCTCATTTTCCATTATCATCAGAGGCTTATAATTACATCATTTCTTTGCATTATGGGGTACTTCCACCTCATTTAGGGGGGCATTTGATTGCAAAGCATTATAATCCTAATTGATTTTGTCGATAGTTTGGATATGACCAGGGTTTTCTTGAGAATGTTCCTCCCCCTTCACCACCATCATGTCCTAGCTAGATAATAGGTTACTGGCTACATCTCACTCATGTTCAAGATGATTCAAAGTATTTTATTCTTGATATTGAGAGGGTGGCCAAGGTTTTTTATTCATATGCCACAGTATGTTTCAATAGTTTGGGATGATAATTTTGTATCAACCTAGAGTTTCTTTTCAAAGACAAATTTGGTTTGCACAGTTAGAAAAGGTAGGTGGCAAGCAGCAGAGGGTTAAAGTGGTAGAGGACTCAAGAGGCATAGAAGGCTTCGGTTAGTAAATTTGCTCATCCTAGATTTGGTAAAGAGAGACCTATTTCTCACTGTAGAGTCAGTGATGGCTATTTTGGGGGGTAATGTCATCCCCAGATTGAGTCCAAGGTGAGAGACACTTCAATCTTCATGTGACCGGCATGTGTTTGATGCCTTGAGATACTTGGCAACATATGCAAATCCCTTTATAGGTGGGAGCATGGGGCAAGTTTGCATACACCATCTCAAGATCCAATCTCCTTGTTTCCCATTATTGACATGGATGGAAGGCTAGGGCTAACCCTTCCTCCATTGACTGACCTCTCTGCCACCTGTGTCGGCTGGCCGTTCATCTAATGTGAGTATCTCTAAGTGTCAGTAATTTACTTTTCATTTATTTCCTTACTTTTTGGCCAAAATATAATTTCTTTCAAGTGGATGAGGATTTTGGAGGTCCTCTCGATAATATTTCAAACTCTAATGGTAAGAGACATATGAACTTTGCCAAACTTTACATTGTGCACATACTAATTTTACCCTTTTTATAGACATGGTTCCTAGGTCATGTTTTAGTCAAGAGATGGTTGCATCTATGGGTACCTTGGCTAGATCTGATAATGATCCACTATCTCCTTCATTTCTTGAAAATTTTATTTCTCCTAATGTACCACTTTTCCCTGTAGGTGATGATGGAGAAGCGTGAGCGAGTGACCACTGAGTTGCTACAATCGTCAGAGGTATCATTAGGCTTTATGTATCTTAGGATTATTCTTATCTTCTTTATCTAGAGCCTTTGCTTATTTTGATCCTCTTTATTTAGGAATATTATCATTATTTTATAAAATTTCTTTGGTTCACATTAGATCTTGTTTTTCAACTTTGTATTTTTTTTCTTTCGCTTCCTAACCCTGCAAACTAGTTTTGATTTTCTACTTGTTAGTGCACTTGATTCGTTATGTGACTATGGGCGTAGCTTGCCACATGAGGGTAAGCTTGAGTTGTCATAAGGAGTGGATTTCAAGTCACCACTAGGAGTGGACTTGAATTACGACAATGACTAGACTTGATTTGGCACAATAGATGGATTTGAGTTGCCATAATAAGTGAGCTTAATTTACCACAATGAGTGGACTTGAGATGCCACAATGGGTGGACTTGATTGAATTGCCACAAGGAGTGGATTTTTATGGGGGTGTGGATCTAATCATCACATAATTGGGTGAAATTTTGTGTCCATATTTTTACTTTGAGTGCATGTTTGATCAGATATTCTCTTTTCAGGAAGTCAGACATTTCATCATAGATAATAGATATTTTTTATTATTGTTGTTACCCCCAGAAGCTTAGGCATAGTACTTTTGAGGAATAGGGCATTGCTTGGCAACATAGGCTTTTCTCTTCATCATTAATTAATTGGTAGGATCACCCTTCAATAATACAAAGACCTTACCAATTAGGCTCAAATTTGCTTTTATTGTTTCAACTAAGACCATTTCTCCCTTCTAGAAGGGTTGAAATCAGGTAATCCTATTGTCGGCACTAGACATTTATGCTCGATATATCTCTTAGTTCTGCTGAGTCACGAGCCTTATTTCCTCTAAGGAGTCTAGCTCGTCAATACAAAGATGAACATTATCTTCTTTTATGATTTCTTCTTACAAGGTAATCCTTAGAGAGGAAATTTGTACTTCTAGTAGAAAAACTACCTCAGCCTCAAACACCAATTTATATGGTGTTGATTGAATAGGGGCTCAGTATGTAGTGCGATAAGCCCATAATGCTTTAGAAAGATTCTAGTGCCAATCTCTCCTATTTCTAGCAATGACTTTCTTCAATATCTTGGAGAGGGTCTTATTAAATGCCTTAGCAAGACCATTTGCCCTTGTATTATAAATGGATGAATATCCCCAATCTATCTTATAATGATGCATGAATTATCCCACCTTGAAGCTTTTGAAGGATGATGGATTATCAGAAATGATCCTTTGAGAGACACTAAATTGTTAGAAGATGTTTTCTCGAAAGAAATGGATAACAATATCTACTTTTACTTCAATGGAATCACCTAGGCCAACCAACAAAAATAATCAGTCACCATTAATATGAAGCAATGATCTTTGGTAGAAGATGGCTTAATTGAATCAATAATATCCATATCCCATACCTCAAATGGTCATGAGGACACTGTTAGATATAAAGCATTTGGGTATTGATAAATGAAGTCCCCATGAATTGACACAAATGATATTTTCTCACATACTCGATGCAATCCCTCACCATCATTGGCTAATAGTAGCTTATATACTTAATTTTCATAATTAGTTTTGGGCCTATTTGATGAGCTCCACAAACCCCACAATGTATTTTGTACATGACCTCTTTAGCTTCTTTGTTTGAAAGACAATGTAGAAGTAGTTAATCAAAAAACCTCCTGTCAAGGGTGTTATTGATGAGTAGGAGGCACATAGCCCTTTTCCTGAGTTATATATGCATTGATTTATCTTTTGGTAGTTCTCCACCTTTGAGTTAGTTGGTGAATAGTATTCTTCAATATGCACCATCTTCTATCAGTTTAGATTCGGTCTTTTTATACTTGATTCTGAAGATGAACTTATCACTTGTCTATTGTGGACTATGATTAGAATCTCTCCTTGGTCAGGATCGGCCAGTGTCTTGGCTAACTTGGCTAATGAATCAACCTCTGCATTGATAACCAGAAAACCTTGGTTATTTAAACATGTGGGATTTGCCCCATGAGTTCTTGAGCCTTTTCATAGTATTTTAGAAGCTTAGATTTATGGACTTTATATTCACCTTGGACTTGATTAATAATTAGTTAAGAATCTCCAAAAGTATGTAGGGGTGATATCCCTATGTTGAGGGTTATTTCTAGTTCTATAATTAGGACCCCATATTTATCTTCATTGTTTGTGCATGATTTTGAGAGGAAATAGGAGTATCATAAGATGCCCTCATTTGGAATGACAAAAATGAGTTCAATATCTACTTTGATTTGCAAAATCTTTGGTCTGATCCCTGGTCTTATGGATGATGCCCCATTAATGTATGGCTTCCAGTAGGGTTCTCCTTCTTCAACAAAAAGAACTTTTTTTATCAAGGAGTTCATAACTCAATGGATAGTCATTTGGCACTGGATGGGTTGCAAGAAAATCAATGAGGGCTTGCCCTTTAACTACCTTTTGGAGAATAAACTTGATATCGTATTCCATAAGAACTAAAGCCCACTTTGCTAGTCTTCCGGTGAGCATAGGCCTAGTCATCAAGTACTTTTTGGGATCAACTTTTGATATCAAAATCACTCGATGAGAAAGTAAATAATGTCTCAGCTTTTTGACTACAAATATAAGTGTTAGACAATGCTTTTTATGGGAGATTAGTTACCTTTTACCCCTGCTAGCATTCAAATCAAATGATAAAGTGTGTTTTCTTTGCCCTCTTCATTATTTTGGGCAAGGAGTGCCCCCAAAGACCCTTCCATTGTGGTTGTGCAGAAGATCAAGGGTTTATTAGGCAATGGTGCTACCAAGACCAGTGGCTTTAAGAGATACTGCTTGTTCTCTTCTAAGGCTTGTTGGTAGTCTCGATCCCAAATGAATGTGGTATCCTTCTTCATCAATCTAGAAAAAGGCTTGCAACTTCCAGAGAGGTTTGAGATGAATCTCCTTATATAGGCAAGTCAACCTTGGAATAAGCTCAACTATTTCAAGTTTCAAGGTGGTGGCATATTCAAAATGGCTTTGATCTTAAATGGATCGATTTTAATTACTCGGTGTCTGATAATAAATCCAAGGAACTTTCCTGATGATACCTGGAAGGTGCATTTCATGTGATTCCACTCTTAGATCTTGAATGTGCATGTCTTTGGATTTGATTTTGACTACCAAGTCATCCACATAATATTCCACCAGTTGGTGTATGAGGTCATTGAAAAATTGAGTCATGGCCCTTTGATAAGTGGCACCCACATTCTTGAGCCCCAAGGACATAACTTTGTACCAAGAGATGCCAATTGGAGTTTGGAAGGTCATATGCTTTTTATCATCATGTGCATCTTGATTTGGTTGTACCCTAAAAAACCATCTATAAAGGAGAATATTTCAAAGTTTGCCATGTTATCAATCATGGTTTCCATTATTGTCAATGGAAAGTTGTCTTTTGGGCATGCTTTGTTCAAATCCCTAGAGTCCACACAAATACAAATTTTTTCATTCTTCTTCTTGATTGGCACAATGCTTGGCATAAGCGATAATTTTGAGGTTAGAAGTGTTTCCATAGCTGGTAAGATGTTGGTAATAATTTTTTTGATATTGAAGTATTTCCATAGTCAATGAGACACAAGTGATAACTTTATGAGTTTGAAGAGTTTCCATAGCCAATGAGGCCTAGGTGATAATTTCATGAGTCTGAAGTGTTTCTATAGCCAATGAGGTATAAGCAATAATTTCATAAGTTTGAAGTGTTTCCATAGCCAACGCAGCATAAGCAATATTTTCATGAGTTTGAACCATTTTCATAGCCAATAAGGTGTAAGAGATAACTTCATGAGTTTGAAGTATTTTCATAGCCAATGGGCATTGGTGATAACTTCATCAGTTTAAAGTGTTTCTATAGCCAATGAGGAGTAAGCGTAACTTCATGATTTGCGTTCAACCCATATTGAATCTTCATTAGGTTCTAGTTTGCATCTTAATGAACTTTGGCTCAAGTTCAAGTTAATTTGGTTTAGCTTGGTTTCAATTCAAGTTTGGCCATGTTTTGTCTTATCTTTGGGTTCAATCTAACCTGATTAGCTTTTAGTTTGAACTTAACTTAAACCCAATTAGGGTTCTACTTGAGCTTAGTTTGACCCAAATAGTGTTTGATTGAATTTGACTTAATTTTGAATTGACCCAATTTAAACCTAATTAGAGTTGAGACTGAGTCGATTTGGTTTGGATTTCCTCAATTTGGATTTTGGATCGAGTTCAATTTGAGTTTTAGCTGATATATTTGTCCATTTAGTATCCATTTGAGTCAATTTAGTTGTGCTCATTTGTTCTAACTGAGTCCAATGTGATTGAGTCACTTCATATCAATCAATTTGATTTGAGAGTCCTTCGACTATCATGATAACTATGGGTGAGCTTGCAGGCTAGCCTTAGAAGTACAAGCTTAGGGTTGGCTTGTTTTATGAACTCAAAAGCTAGCTTAGAGGTGCGAGCCCAAGGGTTCATTTGATTTGGCGAGCCCAAAAGCTAGCCTATGGGTGTGAGCTTGAGGTCTGACTTGATTTGGTAGGTTTGAAGGCTGACCTGATTTGACAAGCTTGAAGGTCAACCTATAGTTTGGTGGACCTAAATGCTAGCCTATCAATACGGTGGGCCCAAAGGTTGGCCTATTAGTGTAGTAGACCCGAAGATTAGTCTATAATTATAGTAGGTTTGAAGGTTGACCTTTGAATCTAGAGAGCTTGAAGGCTGGCCTATAGTTGCGCTGGGCCAAAAGGATGACTTATGAATACAATGGGCCCGATGGCTAGTTTGTGGTTTCGGTGGGCTCGATGGCTAACTTATGAATGCGGTGAGCTTGAGGGCTAGCTTATAGTTACGACGGGCTTGTAGGCTGGCCTAATAGTTTGGTGAGCAGTGAAGATCACAATGGTGATAGAGGTATGCTGATGCACAAAGCACCACAAGTGACTACAAAGTGAGACCATAGGTAGCCACAGTATTGATAGGTGTTTGCCATGAGGTTCAATCATCTAATCTCTTCACATTCGATTGTCCATACTTGGGGACCAGATGACCCATGCAACGAGGCCACAAGTGGCCACTGTGTTGATGGGCTTCTGTGATGTGGTTTGAATGCTTGATCTTTTGAGTTTTGTTACTGAGCTCAAATAGCTTTGTAATCTTTAGATGAGCAGGTAGTGACTTGGAGATGAATGAAGCCACAGGTGGCCATTGGTTTTGAGAAGGAAGCGAAGGGGGTAGTAGTAGAGGTATGGGGTCATTCATACATTGCAAGAAATAGAAGAGGAACAAGGGGCAAAGAAATAGGAGGATGGGGATACGAAGAAGGCTTAGATTTTGGATTTCTTCAAGATCTCCTCGAAGCATCCAACCTCCAATTCATGCAGAGTCTCCTTCTATCTTAAATTTCTCTCTATCCCTCTCTCTATCTCTCCCAATTTGTGTGCCCTAACCCCCTATATATAGGGTTGAGAGAATCTTTAAATCAAATATTTGATTGATTTAATTATGCGATTTAATGAATATTTTGTTGCCCTAAACATCATATTGGAGTCTCAGATTGATATATTCTAAGATCACACCTCCATGTTCTATAAATCCTGTCAATTCTTGATGGATTTGAAGAAATCTCTTTCTATTTCTACAAATCATGATTAGCTTGCAAGATTCAAATGCATGATCTTATTTAGTTCATACACCTGAATATGATACAAATTAGCTTCTATAGATCGTGCTTGAATCAGATGATCGGTTTATGAATTGACGTCCAACTTGGAGTAGATGTGCCTAGTCTATGAGGTTCAAATGTCCAAACTTCTATGCTCAGTTGCCTGAACATGGTTCTTCCTGGGCCCATTTCTCAGCCTTTTTTTGCTTTTGAATGGACCTCTCTTACTATGAACTAGACTTAGAGTCCAACCCTAATTCTTGTCAAAGTCAAAGTTAGAATTGGATTACAAAAACTACTTAAACAGGCAAGTAGTAGCCCATATGCTTGATTTTCATCATTATTTTCGGGCTTGATTGATAAGCTCCACAAATCTGAGAGTATACTTTGTACGTGACTTCTTTAGCTTCCTCATCTGAAAGACAGTGAGGAAGTAGTTGACCAAAATACCTCCTATAAAGGATATCATTGATGAGTAGAAAATGCATGACCCTTTTTCTAAGTTGCATTTCTGCTGATTTATCTTTTAGGAGTTCTCCATATTTGAGATAGTTGGTGAGTGGTATTATCCAATCTATGGCTTCTTCGATCATTTTAGATTTAGTCTTTTTGTGTTTGATGCTGAAGATCGAGCTTATCACTTGCCAACTATGAACTATGCTTTGATTTCTCCTTGATCACGATGAGCCAATGCTTTGGCTAATTTGACTAAGGAATAAGCTTCTGCATTGATGGATCGGGGAATTTTTTTTGTTTGAATATATGGGTGTAGGATCAATTTCAACCACCTGGGATAGTAGAGACCCCAGGAGCAATCTCGAGTCACAAATCAAAATTTATTTTGAAGCGCGCTATCAGGTGTTATGGGAATATGACTTTCAACAGGCGCAAGCCCCTATTGTTACTTACCCCGATAATTATCAAGAATCTCCTAAAGTAACAAAACTAGCTAACAAAATAGAGACATAAAAAAAGAAAAGAAAAAAGTATTTGATTGATTTTAAGAAAAAATACATAGCTTAAGTAATGGTATATCCTCACTTTACAATGAATTTCAACATAGAATTATAGAAAATATAAAGAAATAGAGGAAAAGAAAAAGTGGAGAAGAAGCTGATGTGTGCTAGTGCCCCTCTCTCCTTGTGCTGGACCATGTGGCCTTCGACATGAATCATGGAAGAAAATATGGGAAGTTTGAAGTGTTTTCACTAGCCAATAAGGCGTTGATGATAACTTCATTGAGCTTGAAGTGTTTTTATAGCCAATAAGACATAGGCAATAACTTCTTTGATAACCGATATGGTATATGTGATAACTTCTTTGATTTTTGAAGTTTTTCCATAAATGATAGAGTGTAGGTGATAACTTTATTGATTTTTGAAGTGTTTCCATAGTGGTAGGTGATAACTTCATTATTTGGGTAGTGTCACCAATGACTATAGGGTTGGGTATAACTTTGAGGATCATATTGTCAATTGCTTTTGGAGTAGACTAAAGGGTGCATTATCAATTGCTTCTGAGGTTGACTAGCTTGAAGAGCACATCGTCAATGATTTCTGGGGTTGACTAGCTTAAAGTGTAGCCAATAGCTTTAAGTGCATTGTTGGTTGGCTTGATTGATTTGGTAGCATCACCAACGATTTAGGAGATTGGGTATAGCTTTAAAGTGTGGCCAATAGCTTAGAGCATGTGGGTGATTTAACTTCTTTAGTTTGTCAGCATCACCAATGGCTTATGGGGTTGGCTATAGCTTGGAAGATGCATTGTCAATATCTTCTGGGGTTGACTAGTTTCGAAGTGTGGCCAATGACTTTAAACATTTTCGTAATTAATTTTTTTGATTTGATAGCATCACCAACGACTTATGGGTTGGATATAGCTTGAAGTGTTGCTACAGGCCTTTGTAGTACACCCAACGAGCTCAATTTGACTTTATTTAGTTCTATTCAAACTAATTTTGGTTTAGGTCAGGATGGTAAAATCACCTTTTGTTCATAGCCTTGGAGTATAATTGAAGATTCAATGCACCTAGTGGGACTTGATTTGACCCTATTTAGTTCAAGTCTGAGTTTGACTTTATCTAGCTTAAGTTGAGTTCAACCTTGTGTTGGACCTTTATCGAGTCTAGGGGTGCATCTTGATTTACCCTAGTTCAAGTTTAAGTTAATTTACTTCAACTTGGTTTCAGTTTAGGCTCAGCTTATCCCGATTTTGGTTTGACTTTGAGTTTGCCCTTTTAGTTTAGACTTGATTCAACCCAATTAAGGATTTGGTTTGAGCTTAATTCAATCTTGATTAGATTTGATTTGAACCCATCTTGAGTTTGATTAGGGTTGAGTCTAAATTTATTGGGTTTAGGTTAACTCAATTTGGATTTTTCTAGAGTCCAGCTAAATTTAGACTTTAGTCCATTTGCTTGATCAATTTAAGTCCATTTAAGCCAGCTTGGTCTATGTTTATTTATTTTGATTGAGTTACTTTATATTAATCAATTTGATTTGAATATCCTTGGTTGTTTATGATGATTTCAGGCTGACCTAGAGCCAGCTTCAAATGCACAAACCCGAAGGTTGGCTTAGTTCATAAGCTCAAAAGTTGGCTTAGTACAAGCTCGAGGGCTAACTAGGTGCAAGTTTGAAGACTGACTTAGTTGCAAGCCCAAAGATTGGTTGAGTGCGAGTCTGAAGATTGGCTTAGATGTGAGCTTGAAGGTTGGCTGAGAGCGAGCCCAATGGCTAGCTTAGATGTGAGCCCAAGCACTAACTAAGTGTGAGCTCGAAGGCTGGCTGAGTGCGAGCCTGAAGGTTGGCTAAGGTGTGAGCCCGAAGGTTAGCTGGGAGCATGCTCAAAGGTTGGCATGGATGAAAAACTGAAGACTGGCTGAGTGTAAGCCTGAAGATTGGTTGAGTGTAAACTTGAAGGTTGGCCAGGTGCGAGCTTAAAGGTTGGCTATGTGTGAGCACAAGAGCTAGCTGAGGTGCAAGCTTAAAGGCTGGTTGAGTGTGAGCCCAATGTTTGGCTGAGCATAAGCCCAAAGGCTAGCTAAGGTGTAAGCTCAAAGGCTGGTTGGGTGAGAGCCCAAAGGCTGGCTTGGATGATAGCCCAAAGGCTGGTTGAGTGCGAGCTTGAGGGTTAGTTGAGTGCGAGCCCAAAGGTTGGCTAGATGCAAGTTCGAAGGCTGGCTTATGGCGATGGGGATCCGCCATCTTCGAGAGGCCATGGATGATTGCAATTTGCCATCTTCATCAATGTCTTTGAGGGATCGCGGGTGGCCATTATATTGAAAACTCTTCCATTTTTTGCTATTTTTGCCAAATTTTCTTTTTTTCTTTTTCTATATAATAACTTATATATGTGTGTATGTGTGTGTGTGTATGTATATATATATATATATATGTATGTATATATATATATATATATATTTCTCTCTCTTTTTTGTTATTCTATTTCAAGCTTAAAACCCTTCTCCTTCTTTCTTTCCTCTTGGTCGAACCTTTTTTTGTGGTTGCCAAGTAACTTTTTTTTTTAATAAGTTTTAACCTTCTCCTTCTTCAAGCTTCTGCTTCCAAACGCGTCAACACCCCCGCCCCCCCCCCCCCCCCCCCCCCCCCCCCCCCGGCGCGCCAAAAATTTTTGCAAGGTGTCACAGGATCCGAATAGGCCCGGTCTCCTTTTTGGCCTGATCTAGCCTCTCTCCTCCGGTGGCATGGCAAAAGGGCACGTCTACCCCTCCTTTCATGGCCAAATCTGGCTAGATCTGGCCGAATCTAGCCCTGATAAGCTTTAATAGGTGGCAATGAAGGCTAGTTGTGGGCATGGCCAATCAGAAGAAGGGATGCAATAGTGAGGTCCATCATGGATGTGAGAAGCGAGGAGGGCTATGGGCAGTCGATCGTGGGCTCAGTCAGCAGTAAGGCCGATTATGGGCATGAGGTCTTGGCAGTAGGATTCAACAAGAACCTAGAGGCTGATCAACACGACTGCAACCAGCTTCTCCTGCTTGGCCACCAAGCCGAGCTCATCACCAAGGTAGTATAGGCCTCCAAAGGCCCTATTATCCTAGTCGTAATGTCTGGGACCATGCTTGACATATCATTCACTGAGAACCCAAAGATCGATGCCATCCTCTAGACTCTACAGCGATCGGGTAGCGAAGGTGGCTGCGGGGATGGGCTAGAGGAGTAGGGCAACTTGGCGGTGCTACAGAGAGGAGGAGAACAAGCAAAAGAAAAAGAAAGAGAATGAAGCTAAGTTTGAAATTTCACCTCTTTAGTCTTCTTCGATGATGACTTTGCAATGGTCTTTTGTTCTATTTTGATCTCTCTTTCGTCTCTAATCTCTTTCTATTCTCTGATTTACAGGTTCAATTGGTTTTTATATAACTCAAAGAGATAAAGTTGGGCTAGAAAAAATCTTCTTTGTTTGAATTTTTGAATGATGGATGGATGTGGATATAAATAGATGTAGATAGGGTTTACCCAAAGTTTGGATGAGTTTGTGAAGGAGATATGTATAAATCTATTTGTTGTAGATGATGATATCTTAAAAGTTGTGCTCATCATATATATTAAAATTATATAAGGGTTATTTGCAAATTTTTTCGAAAGATTGGGCTAAATTATAATTTTATAATTTTTAGGGGACTTTCCTCCAAAAAATGACTTGTTTATAAAGCTTTGAAAACTTTTAGGGCCCTTTTTAAATAAAATTTTAACTTAATCGTAAATAAAAATTCTTGAGGGACTTATTTATAAATAGTCAAAATTGTTGGGACTTATTTATACATAAAAAATTTTAAAGGGGTTTATTTGTAAATTCTAGATTTCATGGGGACCAAATCATAGTTATCAATCTTTTGTGGGGTTTATTTGCAATCTCTAAATTTTGCCGAACTAATTTATAATTTTAGGATTTTATTGGACTTTTCTGCAAAATTCCTATTTAGGGACCTATTTGTAAAAAAAATATGGTCAAAGACTAATTTACGAAAAAAAATTAATACAGGAGCCTATTTAGAAAATTTTTGTGTTTTGTTATTTTGACCCAAGTTTTAGATGAATTTTGGGCCAAATTCTATTCTAAAAATCTAGCCCAATTAGCCCATTTAGATTAGACTTAGTTAGAGTTTGAATTTTCCAATGATTCAAGTCCAAATTGAGCTCAACTTTTTACCAAACTTGGACGTGATTTAAGACTAACTGAAACCCAAATTTGAGTAATAATTTCATGGCATAAAAGTCTCAATTGTAATTATATTTTAATCAAATTTAATTGTGACAAAAATCTCCTGAAACAAATTGCTCCATTTGCAACTTCTTCTCGAGTTTTGGTGAAAAGAGAGGGTGCAAATAATTGTTAAGTACTTGCCCCTGCATTAACATGTTAGGAGTTGACTATATGGGTTCAAATTCTCACACGAGAGTGGACTTAGATTATCACGTAAAATTAGACTTAATTTATCATGTAGAAATGGATTTAATTTACCATAAGAAGTGAACTTAGATTACCATATAGAAGTGAATTTAGATTACGACATAGAAGTGGACTTATGTTATCATGTGAAAGTGAACTTAATTTATCATGAGAAAATAGACTTGATTGCCATATAAATGCAAGTTTGATCACTATGCAACATAGACATAGTTTCCCACGTGGAAGTGGATGTAGTTATCATGTGAAAGTGGACTTGAGTTGTTATATAAAAGTGGACTTGGGTAGCCATGTAGAAGTGGACATAGGTTACAATGTGAAAGTGGACTTGATTTACCACATGAAAGTGAACTCGAGTTGTCACGTGAAAGTGGACTTGATCGCCATATAAATGCAAGTTTGATTGCTACACAACATGGATATAATTTGCCATGTAAAAGTGGGCTTGGTTGCAATGTAAAAGTGGACTTAAGTTGCTACATAAAAGTAGACTTGGTTTGCCACATAAAAATGGACTTAATGTGCCATATAAATGCCGGCTCAATAGCCACGCAAGATGGATGGAGTTTTGTATCCATGTTTTACCTCAAAAAATATAGAATGCATATTGGACTGAGCATTCCTTCTTGAGAAAGTTAGACATTCCGTTCTAAATAAAACATAGACACTTTTGATTGTTATTGTTGTTGTCCTCAGGGCTTAGGCATAGTACCTTTTGAGGAATTGGCTGTTGATTGGTGACATAGGCTTTTTCCTCTTGTCATCATTAGTTGGTAAGATCCCCCTTCAAATATCCTTTCTATGATATAAGGGCCTTCCTAATTATGTTTGAATTTGTCTTTTTTTTATTTTAGATTGGGATTATGGGTATTCTCAAAACTAAAATCATTTCTGCCTTCTAAAATGGCCTAAGCTGAACCATCTTGTTGTAAGCCCTAGCCATTTGTATTCGATAAATTTCTAGGTTTTGTTGTGCTATGAGCCTTATCTCGTCCAAGGAGTCTAGTTCATCAAGGTAAAGATGAACATTATTTTCTCTTATGATTTTTTCTTGAAAGGCAATCCTTAGAGAGGGGATTTATACTTCTAGTGGCAAGACTACCTTCGTCTTGAATACAAATATATATAGTGTTGATTAGGTAGAAATTCGCTATATGGTGTGATAGTCCCATAATGCCTCAGCAAGCTTTTGGTGCTAGTCTTTCTTGTTTTTAGCAATAATTTTTTTCAAAATCTTGGAAAGAGTCTTGTTGAATGCCTCAGAGGGCTCATTGGCTCTAGCATTATAGATGGATGAATATCTCCAATATATCTTATGATAATGTGTGAATCGTTCTATCTTTAAGCTTCTAAAGGATGATCTATTATAAACAATGATCCTTTAGGGGAGACCAATTAGTTCAAAATATTTTCTTAAAAGAAGCAAATAATAGTATGTGCTCTTACCTCTTTCAATGGAATCACTTTTGCCCACCAAAAAAAATAATCAGTTGCTACCATTATAAAGTGATGGCCTCTAGAATAAGATGATTTTATTGGGCTGATGTCATTTGTACCCCATACCTTGAATGACCATAAGGATACTATTAAGGTGTAGAGGATTTGGGTGTTGATAGATGAAGTCACCATAAATTTAGCATAGGTGACATCTTCTCACATATTCGATGCAATCTTCCACCATCATGGGCCAATAGTAGCCCATACGCCTAATCATCATTTTTAGGCCCAATTGATGAGCCCCACAGACCCCAGAATACACTTCATACATAATTTTTTTGGCCTCTTTATTTGAGAGATAGTACAAAAGTAGTTGATCAAAGAACCTTCTATAAAGAGTGTCATTGATAAGAAGAAAGTTTGCAGCCCTCTTTTGGAGTTGTGTCCATTCAGATTTATCTTTTGGGAGTTCTATACTTTTGAGATAGTTGGTGAATGGTGTTTTCCAATTTATGACCTTATTTACCAGTTTAGATTTAGTCCTCTCATACTTGATGTTGAAGACTAAATTCATTACTTATCTACTATGGACTATGATTAGAATTTCTCCCTAATCAAGGTCAGCCAATGCCTTGGCTGGTTTGGCTAAAGAGTCAGCTTCCACATTGATGGACTGAGAGACTTTAATTATTCAAACATGTGAGATCTACCTTATGAGCTCTTAAGCCTTTTCATGGTATTTTAGGAGCTTAGATTTGTGAACTTTATATTCACCTTGGACTTGGCTGATAACTAATTACGAATCATCGAAAACATGTAGGCGTAATATCTCCATATTGAGGGTCATCTTTAGTCCTATAATTAGGGCTTTATATTTAGCTTTGTTGTTTGTGCATGATTTTGAGAGGGAGAGTATCATAAAATGCCCCCATTCAAAGTGACATAAATAAGTTCAATTCCTATTTTGATTTGCGAAAGCTTTGGTCTGATCCTTGGTTTGATGGATGATGCTTTATCAAAGTGTAACTTTCAGTGAGGTTTTCCTTCTTTGACCAAAAGGATTTCTTCATCAAGGAGTTATCAACTTAGAGGAGAATTGTCTAGTACTAGATGAGTTGCAAGAAAATTGGTGAGGGCTTGCCCTTTTACTACCTTTTGAGGAGTGAATTTGACATTGTATTCCATGGTAATTAAAGCCCATTTTGGTAGTCTACCAATGAGTATAGGCCTAGTCATCAGGGACTTTATGGGATTAATCTTTGATATTAAAATGATTTGGTGAGAAAGCAAATAATGTCTCAGTTTTTTTACTACAAATATAAGCATTAGATAATGCTTTTCAATGGCTATTTTCTGCCCCTACTAGCATTCTACTCAAATAGTAGAGTGCATTTCTTTATCCTCTTTATTATTCTTGGTGGAAAGTGCCATCCCTCCATTGCTGCCATGTAGAGGATTAAGGGCTTATCGAATAGAGCTACTGCCAGAATTGGTGATTTTAAGAGATACTACTTGATCTCTTCAAAGTCCTATTGGTAGTCTTGATCTAAGGCAAATGGAGTGTCCTTCTTTATCAACTTGGAAAAAGGTTAATGTTTCCTAGAGAGGTTTGAAAATAATCTTTGTATGTATACGAGTCGACCAGGAATGACCTAAATTGCTTTAAATTGTCGGGTGGTGGCACATCCAAGATAGCTTTGATTTTAGATGGATCGATTTTAATCCCTTAGCATCTGACAACTAAGCCAAGGAATTTTCCTAATGATACACTAAAAGCACACTTCAGAGGATTCATCTTTAAGTTATATTTCCTAAAGTGATTGAATACAACTCTTATGATTCATCTTTAAGTTATATTTCCTAAGGTAGTCAAATACCACTCTTAAGTCTTGGTCGTGCTTATCTTTGGAATTAGTTTTGACCACCAAGTCATCCATATAATATTTCACTATTTGGTGTTTAAGGTCATTAAAGATTTGAGTCATGGCCCTTTGATAAGTGGTGTTTGCATTCTTGAGCCCAAAAAGCATCACCTTGTAGCAGTAAATGTCAACTAGTGTCTTGAAAGCTGTATGTTTCCCATCATCAAGATACATTTTGATTTGGTTATATCCTAAGAAACCATCCATAAAGGAGAATATTTTGAAGTTAGCCATATTGTCAATTTTAATTTCTATTATTGGCAATTGAAAATTGTCTTTTGAACATACTTTATTAAGTCCCTATAGTCCACACAAATGTGGATCTAGTTGTTCTTTTTCTTGATTGGCATGATGCTTACTACCCAATCTGGGTTTTTTTTTCTCTCTAATGAAGCTTGCTTCGATCAATTTCTTTGTTTCTTCGATCATCTTTTGTTCTAGGTCAAGTTTCATCCTCCTAGGAGCTTATTTGATAGGCAAAAGGTCGAGATTGATGGCTAGCTTGTGGACTACAACTTCAAGATTCAGTCTAGCATCTCCTTATAGCTCCATGTGAAGTAGTCAATGTACTCTTGGAGCACTGCTTTGAGCTAGATTTGGCTTTCCTCTAAAAGTTAAGTGCTACTAAAAGTCAGCTTAGGGGCCTCTTCTAAGCCTAGGTTAATCTCCATCAGTTCATCTACTATGGCTTGCCCCTTATTCTCAAGTTCTGGTGGAGCTTCTTTTAGTTTGAGGATTACTTCTTCACCAAGAAATTCCTCATGTTTAGTGAGGTTTGGCGAAAGTTCATCTAAAGGCATTTTGGTTACATCATACCACCTTTCTTTTGATTCTAATGAAATCCTACTGAGGATGTCACCTTCTTGTGATGTCTGAAAAGTCACGGCCACTTCAGTGCACGTGAGGGGTTATTGAAGTCATTTGGTCATCTTCAATGTCGAAGAGAGGTTCAATGGTGACCATAAGACATGTGTGGGCATTTGGAGTGATATAGCCTAGTCCTTTGGTGTTCTAATTTCGTCTTCCAAGAATGTAGACACATCCTTGGGAGTGGTCCCATAGATTCTTGAAGAAATGACTCTCCCTATTTGTCTGTGGATGTCTACAGCTAGATTTGTTGATTATTTGATGAAGTTTGTTTGAGAAATATTTAAGCATGACTGCTGGTTGATGGTCACCATCATCCGCTAGACCTTCAACCCCTAGGATTTCATATATGCTTGGGGCACAAGGAATAACCTTATAAAATAGTATTTCCTTCTCTTTTATGCCATGGAGAATTGTAGAAAGTCATTAGTTCCTCCATGACATTGATGCTCATCTCATCTAATAGCTTAAATAAGCCTTTTTGGAACCTTAGTAATACGAAGAGTATTTTTTATTTGACCTATATCATCATCTTCGTCAAAAGTATAACCACACAAACTAGCTTGCAGGGCTTCTTCATCTGAAGAGGCTGGTTCAGAATCAATTCCTAGGTGAGAAGGAGCAAAGATCATGCTAGCAATCTTTCATTTTACTTGACTAATGGAAGTAGACCCCCTATAAGCGTTAGATCTTTGATAGTATTTTTCATCATTATAATATACCTCATGAATATCAATAGGGTGTACATCACTATCAATTCAGTATTCTTCACCATCCCCAAAGTATTTGAAGTATTTCTGTATGGTTGACAGCACTACTTTATTTTATGTAGCCACCGCCTCCCTAGTAGTACTTTGAATGACGCATCAGTATGGATCACATAAAACTTGGTATCTATCATCAACTTGCCTACTTTCAGATAGATAGTTATGTCTCCCAAAGCTCTTTGGCTCTCTAATTAACCCCTTGTATGGTTATAATCTCGGAAGATAGGTGACACACATCCAAAGTTAGAGCTCTTAGAGTTTGGAGAGTCATTAAATTGACTTAGGAACCTGGGTCAATCAAGATATGATTGATCTTGATCCCATTGCTATTCCCTATGATATATAATACTTTGTTATGGTCTATTGTTCTAGGTAATAGATCATCATTTGTGAAGATGATGGTGGGAGTTTGGCATGCACACAAAGATTCCTTCATCTTCTCTTCAGCAAAGTATGTTTGGTAATTAGCTAGATTTTGTAAGATGTGGACTAGTGTATCCCTAATTTCTTGTGACATTATCAAGGCATTGAACACACTCAACATAGAAGGGTGCTTCTTAAGGTGGGTTGCTATGTTGTATTCCACCTTTTTGGGTACAAGTTTAGCTTGTAAGGGCTCAATGCCCTCATTTATCTGAATTTCCTTTTCCTTGTCTTGGGAATATTCTTGTCCCTGGGCATTAGAGCTTGTCTTGGAGGTAGCACCTTCTCACCTCAGAGTTGTATCTAGTTTACTCTCCTTAGTTAAAATTTGGCATCATTATACCAATAAGGGTCATCTTCAGAATCACTTCCGAGGCTAATTATGCGATAGGAGATAGTGGACCCTTGCCCCTAGTCAGTAGTTCCCTAAATATTATTAGAGAATGTCACTAGTTGATCTTCATCCCATTTAACATCATAATTAGGCATGTGGGGTTTCTTTGTATAAAGGTCTTCAAAAACTCTCTGAATGAACCCTTCTATTTCGCCTGCTGGTATAACCTTCTTCAAGACTTTGTATTTAGGATGTCTCTTCTATTCAGATTGATTTGATGTAGGGGCAAAATGAGCTTTAGCATTAGCTCATTTGATTCTTTCATGAAATGCCTACTTCTTCCTGTAGTGCTTTTTGGTGTAGGGCCTTCTAAAGCAATCATGAAGTTATTTTGCCTCAAATATAGAGTCATATTTATCATCCATGCCTTCTATGCATAATTCCTCTAAAATTGGCAAAGCACACCCTTCCATAAGATCTAGAACTGGGATTTCATTGAGCCTAGTAGATTGAGCATTTTGTCGCTGGATTGCCTGATGGAGGCTGGGATAGTAGCTCGCCAGTGTTCACCTCAGACGTATGAGTCACCATGCGACAAGAGGTCATAGATTTAGATAACTCTCTTCAATAGTGTCTAGTTTTCTTGATTCATCTCTGGATTAAATGGTATGAGTAGTCATTTTGATCTCGCGAAGGGTTGGTAAGTGGTTTCTCACCACCCCTATGACGTCTTTTGTATGACTTTGACTTTTCTAATAACACCTTCTCTATCCTCTCAACTTTCTCACAAAGCATGGTGGTCGTATTTGTCACACTTTTTATGTGAGCAGTCATAGTCTGCATGTGTTTATTTGACATTTGCATTTCCCCTTGACAAACCTCATGTTAGTTGTAGCTAGCTCTTTTATAGTATCTAGTTGTAGCTTGAGTGTGCTATAGTTGTGCTCACGGAAGAACCACTCTAAACTAGTCATCTTGAGAGCAACGGTTAGGGAGACCTATGAGATCTCTCATTTTATTATCATTATCCCTAATAAATCTATTCGCCTCTTCTTACCTTGCATCCTAAATTTTCTCATCATTGAAGTGATGAGGTGGGAAGCAGCTTAGTTGTAAACCTCCAACAATAAATATGGCAAAGCATATTGCCACCATGGTTCGCTTTCTTCATTTTCCTACATTAGGGTTCCCTAGTAAAGCTTTGAGTTTATTAGGGAGGAATTCTTCAAGAGTTACTTGGCTTCTTTTTCCCTAAACATATTCATTCAGAGCATTGATGTACTCTTCAATAGCTATTTTCTTGACATCATATTCATCTGACTGAACCAACTTCTTTTTCTTGCTACTATTCTTTCTCTTCATGAATCTTCGAGTAGGTAAGGTTGTTTGTTTTGATGAGGCTTTCTTCATCACCATCCCAAGCTCTCCAAGGTTTTTAAGTTATTTCTTCATCAACTTCTTAAGCCTTTTTGAAATATAGAAATTCCACAAGTGCCTTTATTTTGGGGTATATCGTGCTTCTTCCCCAAAAAGAATTTCATCAAGTTGGTTTATGGTCCTTGAACACAGTAATATAATTGATGTATTTGGTGGGCATTTTAAGTAAGGCTACCTTTAAGAGAGTTAGCTTACCTTCTCAGTATTACTTCTCAACTCAATCCTTGAATGCATATTAATCTTCAATGGTATGCCCCAAGACTCTATGGTAAGAACAATAGTTTGGGTGATCTATTTTGTTGGCCTCGCTTGGCCTCTTGGATTCTAGCAATTGGAGGCCTAACTTCAAGGCATCCTGAAAGATTTTACCTATTCTTTCTCTTTTAAAAAAGTATTTCTTTCTGAGCCTTTGTTGGAGATCATTGGATCATTCCACTTCTCCATTTCCTAGAAGAGATGGTGTCCTTTGAGGATTACCCTTGTTCATGGTAGTCTTTGAAGGTTTCTTTTGGTCAGTTGCTGTGAATGCAATCCTCACATTTTTGGAAGACTCTCTAAGCTTTATCTTATCTTTTTCTGATTTGAAAGTTTGTAAACTAGATAAGGTTAGTGAGTCAATCCTTTCCAACTTCTTAATTTGCAAGATGAGGTCTTGGAAGGTATGAATAGAAAAGCCGCTCAGATAAGGTGTCATCCATTCTCCCCTTATGTTACCGAGAACTAAGTTCACTACCTCAAATTGGCTTATGGGTTGTTCACACTTAATATTGAGATTTCTTTATTGGATGATATAATCCAGAATTGACTTGTTGTCACATTTTAGTGTTGAGACAAGGTCTACAATGCTCACTTTGTTGTTAACTTCTCTGAACCTAATTCAGAAGTTCTCTTTTATTTGTAGACTAGCATACCACTCGAATGCTACTCCTATCAAGTTTGCTAAAAATTGACAGAGTAACAATGAGGGGTTGTTACTTGAATCCCCACACAAAGTCACAAAGTGAGCTATATACTATTTAAGATTGCCCAAGCCATTAAACTATTTGATACTAGGTACTATATAGCCTTTGGGATATGGAACTTGGTCATGATGGCTAGGGTATGGTTTGTCAACATCGTTTACCCTACCCATCTCACTTCCTTGTTTCAACTATATAGCTACTATTTATTATACCTACTGTTGTATGTATCCTAGAAGTTCCATATTGTCAGGGATCTTTGAAATCGGGGATTGGATATCCCATATTGGAGGAGGTACTTATGAAGGGCCTACATTTTTATGAACCTTATCTACAAGAGATGTGGCTTCTACCACCTCTGCTGCTTGAGATGGCTATTGAGATTATTCCAACTTATCAATCTTCTGGCTCATTTGTAGCATTATCTCCATAAACTCCATGACCTTCTTTTGAGCTTCATCTTTCTCTTGGCTTTTCTGTCTCAGCTGTTATTGCAGTGCTTCTATGGTTACTTCTTGATTGATGCTTTCAATTATGACCATGGCCTCTATCAGAACACGATGGTCTATGTCTTAAGAATCAAATGTAGGCTCTAGGTTGAAGCTATTAGTCGAGTAATCTCATTCAAGACTCCACTCATGGAGGGGATTGTCAAACCTTCTCTTTGACATGGTAGCAAGGATTGGTTCACAAGAGACCTCTCCTCTTGAATTTCTTAATCAATAAGCCTTACTCAGGCTGGGGTGCAAGCTTGTGGTCCCTCCCAAAGCATGGTGAGAAATGACTCTTATAGTGTGGGTGATCTCCTTTTGTGAGTCCTCATGCTGGGTTGCGACTTTATGGTGACTCTTGTACTTTTATTTGGAGATTCACCTTTCTGTCACAATTTTAAGGCAAGACTATGCCCCTATAACTTGCTTTTACCCTTCTTTAAATTGCTTAATAGAACAAAGAGGTTGAAAGTAGGGATGGTAATAACTGACTTTGTTTGAGAGGTAGGTTTCCCATGTTAGCCAAAAATTCTTGCAGCTTTTCCTTTATTTATGACAGTCAAGATGGGCTCTTCTTCATTGATGTTTGTGTTGGGATTTGCTTTTGATTGCCCCTTGTAAGGAGCTCGGTAAAGGCAGCTGAAGACTGAGCTTTTGTCCTAGCCTATAGAAGATTGAGATCCTTGTTGGTTGAGGTATGGCTTCTAGCTTCTCATCTGAACAACCCTTCTCATTAAGAATGATAACATTAGGCCTCTTTTCCCTTGATAAAAGGCAAGAAATAAGCTGGTTTTGCATGTTGACCACTTCAGCTGGTGTAGCAATGGGTGCCCTATTAAACTAAATGATCTTAGAGATGACCCCAAACTTGATCTAAACTTTAACTACTTTTGTAGCAACTATTAACTGAGGTAATTGCACAACTGAACTTGCCCCCAGGATGATGGTATATCTTGGGGTGGAGATGTTCTTTGTTGTCACCATTTGATTCTTTCTTCTGCAAAGGAGAATACAATTGATCAGTCTTCAATTATAATTCTACCTTATTAGTGTCTCTATCATATTAGGTAGGTTTCTATAATTGGTTAGTCAAGCCCCATTAGGAATGCCAAAATTTATGGGATCGATTTTAATCACCCAGGATGGAAACAACCTTGAGTCACAAATCAAAATTTATTTTCAAGTGTACTATCAAGTATTATGAGGACATAATTTTCAAAAAGTGCAAGTCCCTATTATTAACTATCCTAACAATTATCAAAAATGCCATAATGTGAGAAACTTAGCTAATAAAATAGAGGCACAAAAAAGAAAAGAAGAAAATATTTGATTGATTTTAAGAAAGGATGCATAGCTTAAGTAAGGGTATACCCTCACTTTATAATAAATTTTAACATAAAATTATAGAAAACGTAAAAAAATAGAGAAAAAGAAAGAGTCAAGAAAAAGCTGATGTGTGCTACTATCTCGCTCCCCTTGTAACGGATCACATGGAATCCAACCAGGATCATGGAAATAAATGGGAGAAATTTGAAGTGTTTTCATTAGCCAATAAGGCATTGGTGATAACTTCATTGATCTTAAAGTGTTTCCATAGTCAATAAGCCATAGATGATATCTTCTTTGATTTTTTTTGAAGTATTTCCATGGCTGATAGGGCATAGGTAATAACTTCCTTGGTTTTTGAAGCGTTTTCATAACCAATAGGGCATAGGCAATAACTTCATTGATTTTTGAAGTGTTTCCATAGACAACAAGGCAGAGGCTATAACTTCATTATTTTGGTAACATCACTAATGACTTATGAGGTTGGGAATAGCTTTTAGGATCGGATCGTTAGTTACTTTTGAGGTTGACTAGCTTGAAGGGCACATCATCAACTACTTTTGGGGTTGACTAGCTTGAAGAGTGTGTTGTTAACTACTTCTAGAGTTTTCTAGCTTGAAAGGGTGCATCGCCAACTGCTTCTGGGGTTGACTAGTTTGAAGGACGTGTTGTCAACTGCTTTTAGAATTGACTACCTTGAATGATGCATCGTCAATGACTTTTGGATTGACTATCTTAAAGTGTGGCCAATAGCATTGAGTGCATTGTTGATTGACTTCATTGATTTGGTAGCATCACCAATGGCTTAGGGGGTTGAATATAGTTTTGAAGTGTAGTCGATAGCTTGGAGCATGTTGGTGATCAACTTCTTTGGTTTGGCGGTGTTACTGACACTTTATAGAGTTGGATATAGCTTGGAAGATGCATCATCAAAAGCTTCTGGGGTTGACTAGTTTTAAAGTGTGGCCAATGACTTTGACCATATTTGTAATTAACTTCTTTGATTTGATAGCATCGCCAATGACTTATGGAGTTGGATATAGCTTGATATGTTGCTAAAGGCTTTTGTAGCATAACCAGTGAGACTTAGTTTGACCTTATTTAGTTCTATTCGATCTAATTTTGGTTTACATTAGGATGGTAATATCACCCTTTGTTCATAGTGTTGGAGTGTTGTTGTTGAAGGTTTAGCGCACCAAGTGGGACTTGGTTTGACCCTATTTAGTTTAGGTCCTAGTTTGACTTTATTTAGCTTGAGTTGAGTTCAACCTTATGTTGGACCTTTATAGAGTCCATGTCTACATCTTGATGGACCCCAGTTCAACTTCAAGTCAATTTAGTTCAACTTAGTTTAAATCTAGGCTCAGCCTAACCCGATTCTGGTCGGACTTTGAGTTTTACCTTTTAGTTTGGATTTCATTCAACCTAATTAAGGATTTATCTTGAGCTTAATTCAATCCTAATTACATTTGATTCAAACCCATCTTGAGTCTGATAGGGTTGAGTTTGAATTTATTGGGTTTAGGTTAACTCAATTTGGATATTTTTTGGAGTCCAACTTAATTCAAATTTTAGTCCATTTGCTTGATCAATTTAAGTTTATTTAAGCTATCTTGGTCTTTATCCATTCATTTTGATTGATTTACTCTGCATTAATCAATTCGATTCGAGGGTCCTTGGTTGTTTATGATGATTTTAGGTAGACTAGTAGCCCGGCTTCAAATTCATAGACCGAAAGGTTGGTGCTTAGTTTGCGAGCTCAAAATTTGGCTTAGTATGAGCCTAAAGGCTGATTGGGTATAAGCCCAAAGATTGTCTTAGATGCAAGCCCGAAGGCTAGCTAAGTGTGAGTATGAAAACTATCTTAGATGTGAGCTTGAAGGTTAGCTAAGGTTGAGCCCAAAGGTTGGCTTAGATGCAAGCCTAAATGATGGCTAAGTGTGAGCCCGAAGGCTGGCTGAGTGCGAGCCCAAAGGCTAGCTTGGATGCAAGTCCGAAGGCTAGTTAAATGCAAGCCTGAAAGCAGATTGAGTGTGAACCCCAAAGCTAGCTGAGGTGTGAGCCCTAAGGCTGGCTTGGATGCAAGCTCTAATGCTGATTAAGTGTGAGTCTGAAGGCTAGCTAAGTGAGAGCCTGAAGGCTGGCAAAGTGTGAGCCCAAAGACTTGCTTGGATGCATGCTTGAAGGCTGACTGAGTACAAGCTTGAAAGTTAGCTAAGTGTGAGCTCAAAGGCTAGCTGAGTGTAAGTCTGAATGCTAACTAAGGTGGGAGCATGAAGATTACCTAGGTGTGAGCCTGAAGGCTGGCTTGGTTGCAAGCCCGAAGGCTGGCTAAGTGTAAGCTTGGAGGCTAGCTAAGGTGCAAGCCTAAAGGCTGGTTGGAAGCGAGCCCGAAGGCTAGCTTGGATGTAAGCCCAAAGGTTGGCTGAGTAGAAGCCTAAAGGCTGGCTGAGTGTGAGCCTGAAAATTGGCCAAGTGTGAGCCCAAAGGTTGGCTATATGGGATCTCGAAGGCTAGTTGAGTATGCGCCTGAAGGCTGGTTGAGTGTGAGTCCAAAATTTGGCTAAATGCAAGCCCAAAGTTTGGTTGAGTATGAGCTCAAAGGCAAACTAAGGTGCAAACTCGAAGGCTAGTTGGGTGCGAGCCCAAAGGCTAGATTGGATGTGAGTCCAAAGGCTAGCTAAGTATGAGCACTAAGGCTGGCTGAATAAGAGCCCGAAGGCTAGATTGGATGCCAACTCAAAGGCTGGTTGAGTGCAAGTCCGAAGGCTAGCTGAGTATGAGGCCAAAGGCTAGCTGAGTGTGAGCTCGAAGGCTGACTTGATTATGAGCCCCAAGGCTAGATTGCGGTGATGGAGATCTGCCATTTTTGAGGGGCTATGTCTTTGAGGGGCTGTAGGTGGTTACAATGTTGAAAACTCTTTTCTTCTTTTACTATTTTTGCTGATTTTTTTTACACAACAACTTACTTACTTACATTTATATATACACTTTCTTCTTCTTCTATTTCAAGCATAAAATTCCTCTTGGCCAGATTTTTTTTTGGCTGCACGAGTACTTTTTTAATATTTTTTTACCTTCTCCTTCTTGAAGCTTCGACTCCTCCCCCTCTATTCTTTGCAAGGTGTCACCGAGCCCGAATGGGCCTGATCTCCTTTTTGGCAAGATCTGACCTCTCTTCTCTGGTGGCACAATAGAGAGGCACATCTGCCCCAATAGGCTTCAACAAGTGGCGATGAAAGCTAGCTTTGGGCATGGCCAATGAGAAGAAGGGATGCAGCATCATGGTTTGTTATGAACACAAGCAACGAGGAGGGCTATGTGTGGTTGATCGTGGGCACGGTCGGCAGTAAGGCCAATCATGGGGGTGAGGTCTTGACACCAGGACTCAACGAGCATCTAGAGGCCGAGCAACACGATTGTGACCAGCTTCTCTTGCCCAACCACCAAGTTGAGCTCATCACCAAGGTAGCGGAGGCCTCCAAGGGCCCTATTGTCTTGGTTGTAATGTCCAGTACCATGCTTGATGTATCATTTGCTGAGAAGAACTTGAAGATTGGTGTCATCCTCTAAACTCCATGGTGATTGGGCAGTGGAGGCAGCTATGGGGAAGGGCCGGAGGAGCAAGGAGGCTTGGTGGTCCTACGGGAGATGAAGAGAACAAGCAAAAAAAAACAGAGAAAGAGAATGAAACTAAGTTCAAATTTTCACCTCTTTAGTCTTCTTCGATGATAGCTTTCCAACATTCTCTCATTCTATTTTGATATCTTTTTATTTCTAATCTCTTTCTGTTCTCTAATTTGCAAGTTCTATGGGTTTTTATAGGACTCGAAGAGATGAAGTTAGGCTGGAACAAATCTTTTTTGTTTGAATTTTTGAATGCTGGATGTGGATGTAAACAAATATGGATAGCGTTCATCCAGAGTTTGGATGAGCTTGTAAAGAGTTATGTATAAATCTGTTTATTATAGATGATGATATCTTAAAAGTTGTGCTTACTCCTAACATGGAAATTATAGAGGAATTATTTGCAAATTTTTTCGGAAGATTGGACTAAACTATAATTTTATAAATTTCAGAGGATTTTTCTTTAAAGAGGACTTATTTATAAATTTTTTTTGAAACTTCAATGGTCCTTTTTGAATAAAATTTGAACTTATTCACAAATAAAAATTCTTGAGGGACTTATTTATAAATAGTCAAAATTCGGGACACTTATTTCTAAATAAAAAATTTTGGAGGGTTTATTTGCAAATCCTGATTTCATGGAGACCAAATCATAATTTTGTCTTTTGAGGGGTTTATTCATAAATCCTAAATTTTGTGGGACTAATTTGTAACTTTAGGACTTCATTGGACTTTGTTTATAAAATTCTTATTTTGGAGACCTATCTATAAAAACAATTTGGTCAATGATCTATTTATGAAGATTTATTCAATCCAAGGGTCTATTTATGAAATTCTTGTATTTTGTTATTTTAGCCCAAGTTTTAGATAAATTTTGGACATAATTTTGGTTCAAAATTTAGCTCAATTACCTCATTTGGATTAGAACTTGAATTTTTCAATGATCCAAGTCCAAATTGAGCTTAATTTTTGGCCAAACTCATACATGATTTAAGCTTGACTGAAACCCACATTTGAGGCATAATTTGGTAGTATACAAGTCTCAATTTTAATCATATTTTAATCAAATTTGATTGTGGTAAAAATCACCTTAAATGATGGGATTTGCCCTGTGGGTTCTTGAGCCTTTATGGAATTTCAGGAGCTTAGCTTTATGGACTTCATGTTCACCTTGGAATTGATTGATAATCAATTATAAGTTATCAAAAAAGTGCAGGCAATTTATCCCCATATTGAGAGCCCTTTCCAATCCTACAATTAAGGCCTAGTATTCAATTTTATTATTTTT
>RXID01016012.1:0-25600 GCA_005019695.1 Trichopus zeylanicus subsp. travancoricus
ATTATTACTACTTCTACACCAATACTTGCTCTTGCTACTACTACTGCTCCTGCTCCTGCTCCTACTACAACTACTCCTCATCTTGTTGTTGTTGTTGGTGCTACATCTTCTGCTACTCTTACTACGACTTATACTGCTACTAGTACAACTGTCCTAGTACTATTTCTCTTACTACTGCCACCACTACAACTATTATTACTCCTACTACTGCTACCACTATTGCTGCTACTGCTACTGCGACTATGATAATTGATACTACTACTACTACTACTATTACGAATACAACTACTGTTCTGGTGCTTCTTCTACTACTACTACAACAAATGCTAATGCAACAACAAATACTTCTACGACTACTGCTGCTGCTGCTACTACTACTACTATTACTATTACTACTACTACTACTACCATTAGTACTACTACTACTACTACCATTAGTACTACTACTACTACTATTAAGACTACAACTACTCATACTCCCACTCCTACTACTGCTACTACTACAACTCAAACAACTACTATTACAACAGCTACTACTACTCCTACACCAACTCGTACTACTATTACTACAACTACTAACACAAATATTACTATTAATGCTACTGCCACTATTACTCCAACTCGTACAACTGCTGTTACTACAACAACAACAACAACAACTACGACTACTAATAATAATAATAATACTACTACTGTTACAATAACAACTACAACTACAACTACTGCTACTACCACAACTACTACACCTACGTGTACTGCTACTACTACGACTATTGTTACTACTATTGCTACTACAAGTACTACAATTATTATTACTACTCCAACTACTACAGGAACTACTACTACTATTACTACTAGTACTACTACAAATACTAACTCTACTACTTCTACTACTACTACTACTACTAAAACTTTTACCACTCGGACTACTACTACTACTCCTGGCACTCCTACGACTACTACAACTACTACTCCAACCACTACTACTAATACTACTACTACTACTACTACTACTACTACTATTACCACTATTACAACTGCTACTATTACTACTACAACTACTGCTGCTACTACTGTTGCTCCTGCCACTGCTCCTACACAATTACTAATACTACTACTACTACCACTGCCACTACTACTACTATGACTACTACTACTACTACTACTACTACTACTACTCCTCCTCCTCCTCATACCTATACTACTACCCTGAACACTCCATACTACTACTGCTACTGCTACTGCTACTCCAACAACTACTACTATTACTACTACGATACTAACTACTGGCTACTACTAGTAACACTATACTTCTTGCTTTTGCCAATCACTACTACTACGACCGACGCCTCCTCCTGCTACCAACTACCTACTACAACTCCTACTACTTGCCTACTACTGACTGCTCGGATCCCGACTGCCTCCGACTACTAGTAGCTTAGCTACTACTCCGGCTAGCTACTCTGCTTGCGCGACTACTCTCTACAACAACAACAACTACTACTACTTCCAATCGAATATTGCAAACTAATAATGCCTGCTACTGTTTGCTACTATAACAACAACAAAAGAACAACTGCTGCTGCTACTATAAAGAACAACAACTAGAACACAACTACCACTTTTACGACAACTACAAGCTACTACGACTGCTACTCTACTTACTACTACTGTTCTACTACTAACACACTACTGCACTACGACTGTTAGTTGTTGTTTGTTTGCTCTGCTACTAACACTACTTTATAGTGCGATTATATACAAACAACAGACTACTGCTACTACTACTACTACTACTCCACTCAACTCCTACTACGGCTAAACCAAGACCTAACAACAAACTACTACCCCTACAAAAACTCCAACTAGTACAAACCACTGCTCCTCTTACTACTACTACTACTACTACTACTACTACTAACTACGACTACTTACTACTAACTAGACTACGCTACGACTGACTTCTACTACTACTACCAATACCACTATACAAACACTACTACTTCTACCACTATTACAATTGCTATTATACTACTTTACTACTCCTACTACAACTGGTACTTCTACTACTATCACTACACAACAATAACTACTACTACTGCTCCTACTACTACTCCTACACCTACTGCTACTACTACTACACCAACTCCTACTACTCCTACTACTCCTACTACTACTCCTACTCCTACAGCTACTGCTACTACTACTACTCCTACTAGTACTACTACTACAGCAACAACTGCTCCTACTCCAACTCCTGTTGCTAATATTGCTACAACTGCTACTACTACTACTACCACAACAACATCAACTACTACTACCACAACTACCACTACTAATACTACTTCTACTACTAGCACAATTGCTACTATTACTACTCCCACTACTACTACTACCACTACTTGTACTACAAATAATATCAACACTCAAACTACTTCTACTACTACTACTACTACTACTCGAATTACTACCACTACTCCAAACATGGCTACGACTTCAATGACTACTAGTCCAACTACTGCTACAACTACTACACTACTACTACTACTACTAATACTACTTATATTACTACTACTGCTACTACTACCACTATTACGACTACGCCTACTACTACTGCTACTTGTTTTAATACTACTACTCGAAACACACCTAGTACCACTACTACTGCAACAATTGCTATCGCAAGTACTACTACTGCGACTGGAACTACTACCACCACCGCTACTACTACTACTATAACTTTGACTACTACTACTACAACTACTGCTACTACTACAACTACTAAGATAAGTACTACATTACTTCTAGTACAATAACTACTACTACTACTCGATCCATGCCACTACTACTACTGCTGCTGCTACCGCTACTATGAATACTTCTACTTATACTACTACTACTACTTCTCCTACACCAAAGACTTCTACTACTACTACTATTACTATGACTACTACTACTACAAACACACCTACTGCTACTACTACTACTATTGCTACTACAACAACAACAACAACTACAACTACTACTATTGCTACGACTACAACAACTACTAGTAGTAGTATAATTGCTAATAATACAACTCCTACTACTACTGGGACTATTACTACTAATACTAACACTACGACTACTACCACTACTATCACTACTCCTACTCCTACTACTACTACTACTACTACTCGTATTACTCCAACACCTACTCCGACCACTACTCCTACTACTACTACTATCCCTACTCCAACTACTACTATGCCTACTACTACAACTATTCCATCTCCTACCACACTATTGCTACTATTACGGCTGCTACTGCTACTTTTCTACTGCTACTATTTCTACTACTACTATTACTACTATTGCTCCTCCTACTACTACAACTACTAATTTACTATTACTACAACTGCTAATACTAATACTACTACTACAAATACTACTTCTACTACTACTACTACTATTGTAACAGCTACTACAACCACCACCACTACTACTGCCACAACTGCTACAACAACAACAACAACAACAACAACTACAACTATTACAGCTACTGATACAACTTCTGATACTTCTATTATTGTTGCTACCACAAATACTACTACTACTATTATAGCTACTGCTACCACTACTACAGCTACAACTACACCTACAACAAGAACAACAACTACTACTACTACTTATACTACTACTATAGCTAGTACTACAACAAGAACTATTACTACTATGACTAATACTATTTCTACTACTACTACTACTACTACTACTACTACTACTACTACGACATCTACTACTATTCCAAGTCCTACTACTATAGCTACTACTACCACTCCTACTACTACGACAACTGCAATTCCTGCTCGTACTCCAACTCCTACTGCTACTACAACTACTACTGCTGCTGCGACCAATACTCCAATAGCTACGACTCCTACAACTACTCCAATTACAACTCCTCCTACTACTACTACTACTACTACTACTACTACTGCAGCTACTACTACTAATTCTACACCTACTACTACAACTACTACCACTACAACTAATATTACTATTATTGCAGCTACTACCGCTTCCACAACTAAAAGTGCACAATGACAACAACAACAACAACTACTACTTCTACTTCAGCTACTACTACTGCTAATGCTTCTCCTTTTAGTACTACGACTACAGCTACTACTACTACTGTTACAGCTACTATTGCTACTGCTACTACTACTACTGCTACTACTTCTACTAGTACTACTACTACTACAATTGCTACTACTACTACTACTACTACTCCCACTACTACCACTACTACCACTATTACTATTATTACTACAACAAAAACTACAACTACTCCTAACACTATTACACCTACAACTATAATTGCTACCACTACTCTTAACAAATACAACTCCTACTACAACTCCTATTAATACTACAACTACTCCTACTACTACAACAACTACTACTACTCATACTCCAACTCCAACAGCTACTAATAAACCTACTACTTTTACTTCTACTACTACTATCGCTATTATTGCAACTCCTACTACTAGTACTACTACTGCTGCTGCTACAACTACTACTACTATGACTACTACTACTAATACTACTATTACTACTACTACTACTATTGCAACTACTACTACAAATTGCTAATCCTATAGCTACTGCTATTCCTACTACAGCTGCTGCTAGTAATACTACAAATACCACACGTACTACTACTTCTACAAATACTATTGCTACCTCTGCTACTCCTACTACTACTACTGTTGCTGCTGCTGCTACCACAACTCCAATAACTACAACTCCAACTACAACTCCTACTAATACTACTACTTCTACAACAACAAGAACAACAACAACAACTACTACTGTTAATACTACTAATCCAACTGCGGCAATGACGACAACGGCTACTACTACTACGACTACTAGTACTCCCATGCCTACAACTGCTACTACTACTGCACCTATTAGTAGTACCATAACTACTACAACTCCTACTATAACACCAACTCTAACTCCAACTACCACTCCTACTACAATAACAACAACTACTACTAGTACTTGGACAACTCCTACTCCAACTCCTACTACTACGCCTACTAATACTACTAGTACTATTGCTGCTACCACAACAACAACTACTACTACTACTATAACTATTGCTGCAGCTACCACTACTACAACAACTAAAACACCCACTACTACTACTACTATTACTGTCGCTACTATTACTACTACTAATCTTACTTCTACTTTCGCCCCTACTACTACTCCCACCCATACTACTACTACTTCCACTACTCATATACCTACTCCCACTACTACTACTACTACTTCAACTCCTTCTACTACTGTTACCACTATTACCACTACTACTATTACGAATACTACTATTGCAACTTCTACTACTACTCCTATTGCTACTCCTACTTCTACTAATACTACTACTACTACTACTACTACTACTATTTCTATTGCAACTTCTACAACTACTACTGCTACTACAATTATAGCTACTTCTACTACTACTGCTATTGCTGCTGCTACCGCTACTACTAGTGCTACTACTACTCTTATTACCACTACTACTGCTTTTCTACTATTACTACGACTACTGGTACTACTACTGCTGTTATTGCTGCTACAACTTCTACGACTTCTATTGTTACTACTACTTTTACTACTACAACAACTACTACTACGACTGCTACTACTGCTACGATTACTACTTCTACTACTACTACCGCTACCACTAATACAACTATTATTATTACTACTTCTACTACTACAACAACTGCGACTACTGTTGCTGCTACTACTGCTACTACTACTACTACTAGTACCACAACCACCACCACCACTACTACTACCGCTACTACTACAACTTCTACTACGTCTACTGCTGCTACTACTAGTCCTACTACTACTATTACTACTACTACTACTATAACCACTACTACTTCTGCTGCGGCTACTACTACAATTACCACTACTTCTACTGCTACTACTACTGCTACTAGTACCACTACTACTACCATAACCAGTATTGCTACTTATTGTGCTCGTACTACTTCTATTAGTCTAACTATAGCTACTACTACTTCTGCTCCAACTAATACTTCTACAATTACTCCTGTTCCCACAATAACAACTACTGCTCATTCACCGACTATTACAACAGTTGCTACTACTACTACAGCTACTTCTACTACTACTACTACTACTACTCGTCCAACTTCTGCAGCTACTACTACTCGTCAAACTTCTAATACTCCTACTAATACTACTACTACCACTGCTGCTACTACAACTACTACTTCTGCTACTAGCACTGGTAATACTACTACTACCATTACTACTACTATTGCTACCGCATCAATGACTACAACTACAGCTACTACTACTGCTGCTGCTATCACTACTATGATTAGTACTATTGTTTCTACTACTATAACTATTATTATTACTACCACTATGACAAGTGCTACTACTTTAGCTACTATTGATTCTTCATCTTCTACTACTACTACTACCGTTACTACTACAACAGCAGCAACTGCTACTACTACAAGACGAGTACTACTATTGTTGTAGCTGCTACCACTAGTCCTACTACAACTACAGCTGCTGTGACTACTTCTACTACTGCTACTACTTCTGATACAGTAGCTCTTACAACTACCACTACTGCTGATGCTACTATTACTGCTACAACAACAACAACAACAACAACAACAACAACAACAACTACTACTACTACTATAGTTACTGCAATAACTACTGTTGTCGCTACAAAAACAACAACAACAAGAACAACCACAACTAGTACTACTACTTCTACTACTTCTACTACTACTACTACTACTACTACTACTACTAGTACTATTACTACTATTATTATTACTACTCTAACTACTACTACTGCTGCTACTACTACTGCTACTGCTGCTACTACAACTATTACTACTACTCCTATTACTACTACTACTATTACTACTATTACTACTATTACTACAACTACTACTACGACTACTACTACTACTACTACTACTACTACTACTACTACTACTCCTACTCCTACTACTACTACTACTACTGCTATTACTACAACTATTATTACTACAAGTATTCCTATTGCTGCAACTGCTACTATTACTACTACTAAAGCTATTACTACAACTATTACTACTACTAATGCTATTACTCGTGCTACGACTACTACTACTTCTATTATTACTGCTACTACTTCTACTACTTTGGTTGCTCCACGTAATTTTACTCCAACTACTACTACCGCTATTTCTTCTTTTACTATTACTACTGCTACTATTGCTGTTGCAACTTCTACTACTACTACTGCTGCTGCTGCTGCTGCTACCACCACTACTACTTCTACTATTACGACTACTACTACTACTCTTACTACTACTACTGCTGCTACTATTATTACTACTTCAAGTACAACTATAGCTGCAACTACTACTACTATTCTACTAGTGCAACTAGTGCTCCAACTTCTACTATTACTACTGCTACTACTCTTGCTAATGCTGCTAGTACTACTACTAGTCCTGCTATGACTACTACTTCTATTATTTTTGCTACTACTGCTACTGCCACGGTTCCTACATGTGATGATCGTCCTCCTACTACTACAACATCTACTATTACTACTACAACTTCCACTGCTACTAGTACTATAACTACTGCTTCAACAACAACAACAACTACTACTGCTACTACTACTACTACTATTGCTACTACAACGTCTACTACTACTAGTACTGCTACTACTACTACTCCTACTACTACTACAATTGTTGCTGCTATTACTACTACCACTACTGCTAAAGCTACTACTATTGTTGTTGTTACAACTTCTACTACTACTTCAGCTACTACTACTCCTACTACTACTACTATTGCTGATGCGGCAACTACTACTATTGCTACAGGTACTACTATTCCTAATACTACAGCTACTTCTACTATGGCTATTAATGCTACTACTGCTACTACTATTATCACCACCACTACTACTACTATTACTCTTACTACTACTATGATTGCTGCTACTGTTGCGACTGCTGCTTCAGCTCCTACTACTAGTACTTTTTCTCCTACTACTTCTATTATTGCTACCACTACTACTGCAACTTTACTGCTATTGCTTTTACTACTACTGCTGCTACTACTACCACAGTTCTGACTACAACTATCGCTTCTATTGCTACTGGTACAATTGCTATTAGTTCCAATACTACTACTATCGGTACTACTACTTTTGCTCCCACCGCAACTGCTACTACTACATAAATACAACAACTACAACTACTACTACGACTACGACTACAACTTTTGCTACTACAGCTGCTACTGCTACTTCAACCATTGCTACTACTATTACTATTGCTGCTACTACTACTATTACTACTACAACTACGACCACTATTACTATTACAACTATAACTACTACTACTACTACTACAACAACTTTTCCCACAATAACAACTGCCACTCCTTCTCTGAGTAGTACGACTGCTGCTACAAGTGCTACGACTACAACTACACATATAGCCACCACTACTACTGCTACTACAACCTCTACTACTACTACTACAACCTCTACTACTACTATTGCAGCTACTACTGGTACAACAACTACAACAACTACTACTGCTAATACTACTATTGCTAATAGTACTACTACTACTACTTTAACTACTACTACTTCTACTCATACCGCTGCTGTTGCTACAATAGCTACAACAGCTACTAGTAATAGTACTACTACTACTGCGACTACTACTACTACTACTACTAATACTGCTACTACTGACGCTTCAACTACTACTTATAGCGCTACTACTAGTACTATTACCACTACGACTACTACTACTACTACTACTACTACTACTACTACCACCACCACCAGTACTACCACTACTACTACTACTACTACTACTACTACTACTACTACTACTACTACTACTACTACTGCTACTACGACTACTGCTACTACTACTACGACTACTATTACGACTACTACAGCAACTACAATTATTACTAATACTTCTTTTATTACTACTACTACAACTATAAGTACTACTCCCACTACTACTACTCCTCCTACTACTACTACTACTACTAATTCTATTACTGCTACTACTTCTACTACTTCTACTGGTACTTTCACTACTCCTACTACTACTTCTACATCTGCTGCTGCTACTACTACTATTACTACTACTACTGCTACTTCTATTACTACTGTTATTACTATTACTTGTACCGCTAGTCCTACTAGCACTCCTACTACTACAACTACTACTTCTACTACTACTACGACTACTACTACGACTGTTGCTACAACTGCTACTTGTAGTACTACTACTATTACTACTACCACTATTACTACTACTACTATTACTACAACAACTAGCACTGCTACTACTTCGACTACTACCCCTACTCCTATTAATACTCCTACTACTATTGCTACCACTACTACTTGTACTGCTACTCCTACAACGACTCCTACTACTACTACGTCAACTGTTACTATTGCCGCTACTACAGCTTGCTACTATTATTACTACCACTGCCACTACTACTACTACTACTACCAGTACTGCTACTGCTGCTACGGCTACTCCTATTGCTATTACTACTATCTCTACTACTGCTACAACCACTTCTACTACTGCTGCTGCTACTACTGCTACAACTCCTACTACTACAAACTACTACTGCTACCGCTACAGCTATCACTACAAGTACAGCTGCTGCTGCTACTACTGCTACTACTCCTACTGCTATAACTACTACTACTACTACTACTACTACTACTGCTAATTCGACTAGTACTAGTACTACGACAACAACTACTACTACTTTAACTAATACTACTAATACTGTTGCTACTGCTATGGCTGCTACAACTGCTACTATGACTAGTATAGCTTGTACGACTACTACTACTACAAGTATTACAACAACAAAACTGCTACTAAAACTACTACTGCTGTTGCTGCTACTGCTACTGCAGCTACAACTGCTACTACAACTAGTACAGCTAGTACTGCTACTACTTCGGCAACTACAAGTACTAGAACAATGACAACAACAACAACTACTACTACTACTACTGCTGCTACAACAACTACAATTACTTCTGATACTAGTACTGCTACTACTACTACTACTATTACTACTACAAATGCTACTACTACAACAACTACAATAACAACAACAACTACTACTGCTGCTGCTAATGCTATCACTACTAAGACTGCTACTTTTGCTACTTCTACTACTACTAATACAACTACCACTACTACTACTACTATTGATTCTGCTGCTACAACTACTACTACTGCTGCTGCTACAACTACTACTACTGCTGCTGCTACTATGGCTAATGCTACCACTACTACGACTGCCACTATTACTACTACTACAGATACTCGAACTACTACTATTACTACTTATACTGCAACTACAACAACAACTACAATAATTACTGCTACAGCTACTGTTATTGCCGCTACTACAACTACTGCGGCGACTACTACTACCAATACAACACTATTGCTTCCGCAGCTGTTGTTGCTACAACTATAGTGGCTACTTCTACTACTACTACAACTATTACTGTTGTTGCTGCTCTTACAACTACTACTGCTATTGCTGCTACTACTACTACAATAACAACAACAACAACTACTACTACTACAACAACAACTACTATTGCACCAACTACTATTATTACTACTATTACTGCTAGTCCTACATCTACTATTGTTCCTAATAATACTATTATTACTACTTCTACTATCGCTAATAGTACTACTACCAATCCTACTTTGACTACAACTTCTACTACCACTACTACTACAACAACAATAACTACTACTACTACTCCAGCTGCTACTTCTTGTACTACTCCTACTACTACTACTAATGCAGCAGCTGCCGCTGCAACTACTACTACTAATGCTCTATTACTACTGCTAGTACTACTACTTGTATTGCTACTCCAACTATTCCTCCTCCTCCTCCTACAACTCTGATTACTATTGCTTCTGCTACTACTACTTCTACTACTAATGATGCTACTATAACTACAACCACTACTAGTACTACTACTACTACAACTACCACTACAACTACTTCTACTACTACTCCTACTCCTATTAATACTACAACAACCACTACTACTAACACTACTACAGTTGCTAGTACTACTCCAAGTGCCACAACAACAACAACAACTACTACTATTGCTATTACTATTGATTCTGCTGCAACAACTGCAACTACTACTACTACTGTGGCTACTACTACTACCATTACTACTACTACTACTGCGACTGTTATTACTACTACTACTACTAATACTGCTACCATTTCTACTAAAACTACAACCACAACTACAATAACAACTATTACTACTACTATCACGACTACTGCTACTACTTTTACAGCGGCTACGACTACTATTACAATACTACTAATACGGTAACGACAACTACAGTTGCTGCGACTACCGCTACTAGTACTACTGCTGCTGCTCTTATAACAACTACTGCTACTACAGCTACTACCACTACTACTATTACCACTATTACTGCTACTACTGTAACAAATACTATTACTACTACTACTGTTGTTGCTGCTCCTACTACTACTGCTACTTCTATTACTGCTTCTACTAGCACTACTTGTACTGCAACTCCTTCTACTACTCCTACTACTACTTCTACTATGAGTACTATTACTACGGCTGCTGCTACCGATATTGCTAGAACTACTACTATTGCTACTACCATTACTACCACTACTACTACTACTACTACTACTACTACTACAACTACTACTACCACAACAACAACAACTACTACTAATACTACTACTACAGTTGCTAGTACTACAACAACAACTACTACAACTGCTGCTACTACCACCACCATTACTACTACTACAGTTGCTAGCACTACTACTACTAGTACTACAACTACTGCTTCTACTACTACTACTCTTCTACTACTACTATTGCTGCTACTAGTATAACTACAACTACAACTACTGCTAATACGACTACTACTACTACTACTACAACCTCAACTACTACAACTACTGCCACTTCCACTACTACTGATATTACTTCTATTACTGCTACTACTACTACTTCTACTACTACTGTTACAACTACTATCTACTACCACTATTGGTATTACTAGTACTACTTTTGCAGTTACTAGTACTGCTATTACTATTCCAACTTTGTCTACTACTACTACTACCTCTACTACTACAACTACTACTATTATTACTCCTACTACTGCCGCTACTCCTACCAATGATACTGCTGCTCCTTCTGCTTCTACTGTTACTCTAGCTACTATTACAACTCCTACTACTAATATTAAATCTATTATAGCTGCTAATGCGACTGCCGCTACTAATGCGACTACTACTCTTATTACTACTACTACTACTCCTACTACTGCAGCTGTTACTACTACTACAACTACTATAATTGCTGCTATAGCTACTACTACTACTACTGCTGCTGCTCCAACTACAACTACTACAACTACTGCGAATGCTGCTACTACTACGCCTGCTTGAACTCCAACACCTACTACTACTACTACTACGACAACTACTACTACTACTACCACTGGTACAACAACAAAAACAACAAGAACAATAACAACAACTACTACTACAACAACAATAACAACAACTACTGCTACTATTACCACTTTTGCTGCTATTGCTGCTACTACTACTATTGCTACTGCTGCTATTACTACTACTAGTGCAGCAACCACTGCTACAACTACATCTATTACTGTTATTACAACTTCTACTACTAATAGTCTGACTACTACTACTTCGGCTATTGCTACGACTACTACTGCTGCTACTGCTGCTATTGCTGTTGCTGCTGTTGCTACTACTACTACTACTACTACTATCGCTACTGCTCCTCCTCCTACTACCACTCCTTCTACTTATTTTACTTGTAATACTACTACTACTGTTGTAGCTACTGTTGCTAATACTACTACTACTACTGTTGCTGCTTCTACTACTATGACTACTAATAATACTACTACTACTACTGCAACAACTACAGCTATTACTACTACTGCTGCTACTATGACTGCTACTACTATTGCTGCTACAACTACAACAACAACTACTACTAATATAGGAACTACTGCTGCAGCAACCATTACTACTACTACTACTGTCACTACTATTGCTACTACTACCATTACTATTGCTACTACTACCATTACTATTGCTAATAATACTACTACTACTACTTCTGCTACTACTACTATTGGTGCTGTTGCTACTACTACTACGACTGCTGCTGCTGCTTTCGCTATTGCTACTACTCCTACTGCCACTATAGCTACTACAGCTACTACAGCTGTTGCTTCTACTACTACTACTACTGCTACTCTCACTGCAGCTACTACAACTATTGCTATAGCGATTACTACTATTGCCACTATTGCCACTACTATTGTTGTTGCTGCTACGACATCTACCACTACTATTGCTGCTATGACATCTACCACTACCACCTACCATTTCTACAACTACCGCGACTACTATTGCTTCTTCTCCTACTACTACTACTACTATTATAACTACTGCTTCTGCGACTGCTACAGCTACTACTACTGTTACTACTACAACTAGTACTACTACCACTACTACAACAACTTCGCCTAGTACTACTCTTACTACTGCGACTACTTCTACTACTATTACTATTATTACTACTACTACTACCACTGCAACTACTTCTACTGCTCTTGCTACTACTGCTACTATCGCTACTACTATTGTTACTACTAATACTGCTGCTTCTACTGCAGCAAATGCTAATACTCCTGCTACTACTACGACTCCTACTACCTCTACCAATACTACTACTACTACTATTACTACCCTGCTACTACTATTACCAATATTACTACTACTACTATTACTACTATTGCTACTACTGCTATTGCTACTTCTATAAGAACTACTGCGACTACTTCTGCTACCACTACTGCTAGTGGTATAACTACTACTATCGCTACTACTGTTTCTACTACTTCTGCTACTACTACTACAACAAATATTGCTACGACTATCACTACTACTATGACTGTTGCTACTACTACTACTACTACGACAACTACAACTACTGCTTGTATTACTACTGATGTTGCGGTTGCTTCTGCTGTAACTACTTCTACTACAACTGCTACGACTACTACCACTATTACTACAACTACTACTGCTGCTGCTTATGCTACTATACTATTGCTGCTACAACTTCTTCTACTTCTACTTTTATAACAACTACTTCTACTACTACTGCAACTACTACTACTACTACTGCTACTACTACTACTACTACCACTATTGCTCCGACTACTACTGTGACAGCTGCTACAGCTACTGCTCAGTTGCTGCAAATACTGCTACTACTACTACTTCTACTACTACTAAAGCTATTAGTACTACTTCAACTACTACTGCTACTACAAGTACTAGCACTAATGCTAGTACTGCTACTACTACTGTGGCTATTAATAGTACTACCACTACAACCACTACTATTACGACGACAACAACAACAAGAACAATTACTACTGTAGCAACTGCCATTGCTACTACTACCACTTCTACTATAGCTACAACTACTACTGCAACCATACTACAACTGCTTCTACAACAACTACTACTACTTGTTTTCCAACAATAACAAGTACTAATACCTCTCCTACTACTACTACTCCTGCTACTACTACTACAACAACTACTTCTACTATTGCTACTACTAGTACTACAAATACTATGACTTCTATTACCACTACTACTGCGACTACTACTACTACCACCACTGTTACGGTGACTACTACTACTACTACCACTGCTACTATTGCCATAACTACTACTCCTTCTCAAGCAACAACTACTACTGCAACTACTACTGCAACTACAACTTTAGTTACTACTGCTACTACTACTCTTGCTACAACTACCACAACTACCGCTGTTGCTACTACTACTGACAAAACAACAACAACAATAACTACTACTACTGTTACTACTAATACTTCTTCTACCGCTACTACTAATACTGCTGCAATTACTACTACAACGACTATTTCTGTTGCTACTACTAATGCAACTATTACTACTGCTGATGCTACTACTACTAATTCAACTACAACTACTGATACTACTACTACTAATCCTACTGCTACTCCTATTGCTACCACCACCACTACTACTATTACCACTACTAATGCAACTAGTACAACGACTATAACTACTGCTACTACTACTGCTACCACTACTATGACTGCGATTACTTCTACTGCAACAACAACTATTACTACTACTACAACAACAACTACTACTACTATAGCTACTATCGGTTTTGCTACTATAAGAACTACTACTACAACAACTGCTACTACTAATACCACTACTACTACTATTGCTACTGTTATGGCTTCTGCCACTACTACTTCTGCTGTAGCTACAATTAGTACTACAAATACTACTTCGACTATTGGTACAATAACAGCTACAAGGACTGCTACTACTATTACTATAACGAATACTACTACAACAGCTACTACTACTATTACTACTTCTATGACTACAACAACAACAACAACTACTACTACTACTACTATTACTACTACTACTACTACAACTACTATAACTACTACAAAAACGATTACTACAACAACTACTACTACTACAACTACTACTTTTCCTTCTACTCCTATAACTACTATTATTACTAATACTACTATTATTATTACCACTACTACTAATTCAACTAGTACGACTGCTACTGCTCCTAACACTACTACTCCTACAACTACAACTACAACTACTATTACCACTACTACTTTTGCTACTTTAACTGCTACTTCTCCTACTACACCTACTACTACTACAATTACTACTACTGCTATTGCTACAACTATTACTGCTATTTCTATTACAATTGCTACTACCAGTACTTCTACTACTAATGCTACTATTGCTACTACTACTACTACTGCTGCTGCTACTACTACTGCTACTACTGCTGCTGCTACTACTACTACCCCTACTACTACTCTAACAACTGTCACTACTTCTTCTACTACTGCTTGTACCACCACCACTACTACTACTGCTGCTAATACTACTATAGCTATCGCTACTGCAACTACTGCTACTACTACTACGATCACAGCTACATCTACTACTACTACACCTACAGCTTCTACAATGACTACTTTATCTACTACTACTACTACTACTACTACTACTACTTGTACCCCTACTACTACTGTAGTTGATCCTATTGCTACTACCACTACAAAAACTACAACTACGGCTACTACTACTTTAACTCCTTCTACTTCTACTAATACTACTATGGCTGCACTACTGCTACAACTGCTACTGCTCACTACTGCGACTACTATAACTATTAGTATTGCTACTACTACCGCAACTACTAATACAACAACTACTACCGCTACTAATACTATTACAACAACTACTTTTACAACTACTACAATTATTATTACTACTATTACTACCAAAACTACTATTACAATCGCTACTACTGATTCTGCTGCTACAATTAGTACTACTACTGCTGCTGCTGTTGCTAGTACCGCTACTACTATAATTGCTGCCACTACTGCTAGTGCGAATACTACTACTTCTGAAGCTGCAGCTACTATTTCTACTACTACTACTACTCCTACAACTACAGCTACAACAACTACTGCTACAGCTACTATTACAGCTACTACTGCTACCATTATAGCGACTACTACTACTACGACAACGCTAATACTTCTTCTATTGTTGCTACAATTACTAGTGCTACTACAACTACAGTCGCTGTGACTACTGGTGCTACTACTGGTACTACCACTGCTGATGCTTTTACAACTACAACTACCATGCTGCTATTGTAAATACTACTACTACAACAACAACAACGACCCCTACTACTATTACTACAAGTATTAGTAATACCACTTCCAAGACAACAAGTACTTCTTCTATTATTACTACTAGTACTACTATTACTGTTGTTGCTATTACTAAAACTGATGCAGCTGCTACTACTGCAACTACTGTTACTACAATAACAACAACAACTACTATTATTATTGCTGCTGCTGCTACTTCTACTACTAACACTACTAGTAGTACGACTACTACTACTACTATTACCACTACTACTGCAACTACTACTATTACTACTACTACTGCCATTACTACTACTACTGTCACTACTACTATTGCTACTACTACCACTTCTACCGCTGCTACTGCTATTGCTAATACTACTATTACTACTACTACTACTACAACTGTTACTAGTACTACATCTGCTGCTACAACCAATACCGCAATGCTATTACTACTATAACAACAACTACTACTAGTTCTACTACTACTACTCCTAACTACTAGTACTACTACTACTACTACTATAACTACGGCTGCTGCAACTGCAACTGCAACTACTACTACTATTCCTACTAATACTACCATTACTTCAACTAGTGCTACAACTACTGCCACAATTACTACTACTACTACTATTTCTACTACTACTACTACTACTACTACTACTACTACTACTACTACTACTTCTACTGCTACTACTCCTAGTGCTACTACTACTACTACTATAGTACTACTATTACTAACACTACTACAACTAATATTCCATCAGTAACTGCTACAACAACTGCAACTACTAATACAACTCCTACTACTATTAATTCTACTATAGCTATGCTACTCCTACTTCTCCTCCTCCCACTACTACGCCCACTCCAAGACCAATTCCACCTATTACTCTTGCTACTACTACTACTAGCACTACTACTGCTACTATTACTACTCTTATTATTACTACTTCTATTACTACAACTACTTCTACTGCTACTAGTACTACAACTACTTCATTTGCCACTACTACTACTAATATTTCTACCGCTACGAATAGTACTAATACTATTAACTACGGCTACTAATACGACTACTACTGCTACTAATACTACTACTACTATTACTACTACTAGTACTACTACTACTACTACTACAACAACTACCACTACTGCTACTGTTGTTTCTCCTACTTCTACAACTATAACTCCTACTGCTACTACTTCCATTACTACGAATTCTCCTAGTACCTTTACAACTACTATTACTACTGCTCCCCTATGACAATAACTACTTCTGCTACTAGTACTCCAACTACAAATACTACTATTACAACTATCATAACTACTTGTACTACTCCTACTACTCTTACTACTACTACAACTACAACTACTCCTACTGCTACTACTACTCGTATGACTACTGCTACTACAACCACTGCTATTACTACTTCTACTACTACTACTACCACCACCACCACCACTACTACTACCGTTACTACTACTACAACAATAACTACTACTACTATTGCAGCTACTACTTCTACTTCAACTACTACCACTTGTGCTACTACTACTTCTACTACTCCAACTTCCGCTATTAATGCTAGTGCCACTATTACTAGAATTACCGCTTTTATTACCACTACTACTACTACAACAACAACAACTACTACTACTACTACTGCTACAACTCCCAATACCCCTACTATTACTATTATTACTACTGTGACTACTACTACTACTATGGCTGATGCAACTACTACTACTACTCCAACTAGTACTACTATTACTACTACTACAACAATGACTTCTACTACTGCTACAACTACTACAACTATTATTACTACTACTACTACTTCTACTAATACTACTACAACTACTCCTATTGCTACTATTACTACTACATCTAACAGTACTACTACTATTATTACTACTGCTCCTACTAATACTCCTTCTACTACTACTACAACAACAACAGCTACTACTACAACTCCTACTACCATGACTTCTACTACCATTACTTCTACTATCTCTACTGCTACTCCTACTACTAATACTACTACTACTAATACGACTACTACTATTATAACTAATACATCTATTGCTACTCTTACTCCTACACCTTCCCCCGCTACTGCTCTGATTACTACTTCTACTTGCACTACTACTACTACAAATACTACTACTACCACTTCTACAACAATTTCTACAACTTCTTCTACTACTACTTCTACCACAACTACTACTAATATTGCTACTGCAACTACTACAATAGCAACAACAACAACAACTACTACTACTACCACTACTTCCAACTACTACTACAAATACTAGTACTGCTACTACTACTGCTGCTACAACTTCTACTACTACTACTACTACACAAGTACTACAACTACTACCACCGCTACTACTAGTACTCCAACAACTACTACTATTGCGACTATTACTACTACTGCTGCTGCTGCTACTGCTGCTGCAACTACAACTAGTACAGCTAGAACTGCTACTACTACAGGTACTACTACTACTACTACTACTATTACTACTACTACTACTAGTACTACTACTACTACTACTACTAGTACTTCCATTGCTACTACAATTACTCCTACTACCACAACTACTACAACTACTGCTACTACTACTACTACTACTACGACCACTGTTACTACTGCCGCCGCTGCTGCTAGCACTGCACTATTGCTGCAACTACGACTACTACCATTGCAACTCCTCCAATAACTACTACTAATTCTACTACTACTACTACCACTACTACTACAATAACTCCTTTTGCTGCTACTACCATTACTCCTACTACTATTACTACAGCAACAACTGCTACTACTCCTACAACGACTACTAGTACTACAACTACTACTAATGCTACTACTACTACTACTAGTACTCCTCCTACAACAACTACTACTAATACTACTACAACTACTACTATTACTACTACTACTAGTACTACTACTACTACTACAACTACTACTATTACTACTATTACTACTCCTAATACCACTACTACTACTCATAGTACTACTACTACTACTACCACGACTTCATCTACTACTACTACTACAACAACTACGACTTCAACTACAACTATTACCACCACTACTATTGCTGCTGCTCTTGCTTCTACCACTACTACTATAGCTACTATTACTACTAATACAACTAATACTACTATTACTAATAGTACTTCTACTACAAGCACAATTGCTACTACTACTAACACTAACACTACCAATAGTACTACTACTACTACTACTACTACTACTACTACTGCTGCTACTACTACTACTACTACTCCTCCTCCTACTACTACTCCAACTCCTATATCAACTGCCGCTATGACCTCTGCTACTAATATTACTATTACTGTTACTAATACTACAACTAATCCTAATACTCCTACTACTACTACTACTACTTCTACTATTACTACAACTACTACTACTACTACTACTACTCCACCTACTACTACTACTCCTAGCACTCATACTATTACTATTACTTCTGTTGCAGCTGCTATCGCTGCTACTACTACTACTACTACTACTATTCCTACAACAACAACAACAACAACATCAACAACTACTACTCCTACTCATATTACTACTCCTACTCCTACATCGACTGCCACTACTACTCCTACTACTACTATTACTCCTACCACTCCTTACACTCCTACTACTACTACTACTGTTGCTTCTACTACTAGTGCTACTACTACTACTGCTACTGCTTCTACTACTTTTGCTAATGCTATTAATACTGCTACTACTACTATTTCTACAATTATTAGTACTACAAATACTGCTGCTGCTACTGCTACTACTACTGCTACTACTACTACTACTACTACAACAGCAACTACTACTACTACTACCACTTCTATTACTTCCACTACTACCGCTACTCATTTTACTATTACTACTACTACTACTTCTGCTCCAGCTCGTACAACTACTACTATTACTTCTTCTACTACTACTGCTCTAGCTTCTATTACTACTACTGCAACTGTTGTTGCCGCTACTACTACTACTGCCACTACTTTTGCCACTAATACTATTACTACCGCTACTGCGGCTTCCACTAGTACTACTCCTACTACTTCACCCACTACTAGTACTACTACTACTACAACCACTTCGACCGCAGCTGCTGTTGTTGCTACTACAACAACAACAACTACTACTATTGTAGCTATTGGTAATACTACTACTACTACATCTGCTGCTACTACTAGTACCATACTGCTATTACTACAGCTACTTCGACTACTACTACTTCTACCACTACTATAGCCATTGCTCCTGTTACTACTACTCCTGTAGCTATAATGACAACTACCATACTTCACCAACGACAACTATTATTGCTACAACTACTACTGTACTAATAATGCTACTGCATCTACTTCAACCACTACTACTACTAGCAGTTTTACTTTGGCAGCTACTCCTACTACTTCTACTGGTGCTATTGCAGCCACTGCTATTACTACTACCACAACTACTACTACTACAACAACAACTACTACTAATACTACCACGGCTACTGCAACCACTGCTACTACTAAAACTACAGCTACAGCAGCTACTACTACCACTACTAGCGCTACTATTGCTACTAATGCTACTTCTACTACTATTGGTACTACTACTATGACTACTACTACTTTGACTTCTACTACTATGACTACAACTACTACTACTGCTACTACTACTACTACTACTACTACAAGTACTACTGCTACTACTACTACTATGGTTGTTGCTAGTACTACTACGAATACTCCTACTACCACCTCTACTACAACTTCTACAACTACTTATACTGCTACTAGTACTTCTACTACTACTTCTAATACTACTACTACTAATATTGCAACTTCTATTACTACAATAACAACAACAATGACAACAACAACAATAACTACTACTACAAGTACTACCACAAATACTAGTACTGATACTACTGCTGCTACTACACTACAACAGCACAAGTACTACAACTACAACCATTACTGCTACTGCTCCAATTACTACTACTATTGTGACTACTACTACTACTACTACTACTATAGCAAAAACAACAACTACTACTACAATAGCTTGTACTGCTTTTGTTACTACTACTGCTGCTGCTGCTCCTATTGCGTCAGTCATACCCTACCTTTTAGTCATACCTCATGCCGAACTCCTCCGCCGTGCGTGGGACTTCTCAATTCTATCCTAGGCGAAAGCGCGCGTAAATAGTAGAGACTTGGTGCCGGGGTAGTGCCTTGCTTTTACCTTGGTGCCGGGGATGCGGGTTAGGCGAATACCAAACTTTATTTCAGTGCGCCAGTAAGAAAAGTTTGCTTAAGGCAACCTTTACTGAACTGTCGAGTGAAATTGAACCTATCTCCCCCTCCTTCCGACTTTGGGAAAGAAACAGGGATGTGAGGCTTCACCGACTGAGAACACCCGGGGGCCAGGGGTGGGAAACCCCCGGAAAAGATAGGTTATAATTGACTTGATTAATGAAAAACTCCCCCGAAGGTTTATCTTTCCGCATTCACGTACAGGAGCTGTAGAGAAGCAGTGGTTAAAAACCAAAGTGAAAAACTGCCTTGAAGCATGAAAAAATATTGTGAAGGTTTATCTTTCTACTTTCAATAGGGTGTGAGGCTTCGCCGATTGAGAACACAAAGGTTATAATTGACTTTAAGTGTAAAATAGTCTCACCTGCGCTTTGTTGTTCCCCTTTCATTGTTAAAGTGAGCTCTTACCCTGCTAGCTATCCACGAGCTAATAACTGCTACTACTACTGCTTCCACTACTACTACTACTACTCCGCCTCCTAAAACTACAATTACTAATACTACTACAACTTCTACTACTATTACTACTACTACTACTACTACTACTACTACTACTATTACTGCAACTACTACTCCGAATACTACTACTACTCCTCCTACTACTATTACTACCACCACGACTTCGTCCACTACTACTACTACTACTATGACATCAACTACAACAATTACTACTACTACTATTGCTGCTGCTATAGCTTCTGCCACTATTACTACTACTGCAACTATTACATCTAATACTACTAATACTACAACTACTAGTAGTACCTCTACCACTAGCACAATCGCTACTACTACTACTCCTACTAAGGGTACTACTACTAGTAACACTAACACTACTACTACTACTACTACTACTACTACAACAACAACAACAACAACAACAACAACTACTACTACTACTACTACTACTACTACTACTACTACTACTACTAGTACTACTACCACTACTACTCCTACCCATTTTACTATTGCAACAACTACTACTTTTGCTCCAACTCCTACAACTACTACTATTACTTCTTCTACTACTACTGCTCGAGCTTCTATTGCTACTATTATGGCTATTGCTGCCACTACTACTACTACTGCCGCCACTACTACTGCTACTAATACTATTATTATCGCTGTTGTGGCTACTACTACAAATACTACTACTACTTCACCCACTACTACTACTACTACTAATGCTACTACTACTGCTATTGTTGCTGCTATTGCTAATACTATACTAGTACTACTACTATAACTATTACTACTACTACATCTACTGCTACAACTAGTACCATATCGCTATTACTACTACTACTACTACTGCTGCTGCTGCTGCTTCTGCTGCAGCTGCAACTATTGCTCCAGCTATTATTGCTCCTGTTGCTACAACTATAATTACCATACTTCGCCCACTATAACTATTATTGCTATTACTACTGCTACACTACTATTGCTACTGCATCTACTTCAACCACTACTAGTACTACTTGAATTACTTTGGGTGCTACTCCTACCACTTCTACGTGTGCTATTGCAGCTACTGCTATTCCTAGTAACACAACTCCTACTACTACCACAACTACTACTACTCCTACTACCATGACTACTGCTACTAATGCTACAACTACAACTACAGCTACAGCAGCTACTACTGCTACTACTAGTGCTACTGTTGCTACTAATGCTACTTCTACTGCTACTGGTACTACTACTACTACAGCTAGAACAACAACAACTACTACGACTACTACTGCTACTACTATGACTGTTGCTACTACAACGAATACTCCTACTACCACCTCCACTACAACTTGTACAACTACTTCTACTGCTACTAGAACTTCTGCTACTACTTTTAATACTGCTACTATTAATACTGCTGCTGCTATTACTATAATAAAAACAACAACAACAACAACAACAACTCTTACTACTACAACAATTACTACAAATACTAGCACTGCTACTACTACTGCTGCAATGACTTCTACTACTACTACAGCTGCTACAACACTACTACTACACAAGTACTACAACTACCACCATTGCTACTACTACTACTCCAATTACTACTGCTATTGCGACTACTACTACTACTACTACTACTGCTACTGCTACTGCTACTATTACAACAACAACTACTACTACTACAATAGCTAGTACTACTACTACTATTACTACAACAACAACAACAATAATAACTACAACAGCTAGTACTACTACTACTACTACTACTAGAACAACTACTACTACTACTACTACAGCTAATTCCACTACTATTACTACTACAACAACTACTACTACAACTATTACTACTACTATTGTTGTTGTTGCTGCTGCTAGCAGTGCACTTCTATTGCAATCACTACTACTAGCACTGCTACTACTCCAACAACTACAACTACTACTATTACTACTACTACTACAATAACTCCTTTTGCTACTACTACTACTACTACTACTATTACTACTTCTACTATAGCAACTACTCCTACCGCTACTACCAATACTACAACTACTAGTAATGCGATTACTACTTATCCTCCTACAATAACAACTACTAATACTACTACTACTTTTACTACTATTACCACTATTACTACTACTACTACTCCTCCTAATACTACTACAATTACTCCTACAACAACTACTACTACCATGACTTCTACTACTACTACTACTACTATGACTATTGCTGCTGCTGCTGCTGCTTCTACCATAACTACTACTACTACTACTACTATTACTACTACTACTAATACTACTACTACTATTAGTACTTCTACTACTTGCACAATTACTACTACTACTCCTACTAAGGGTAATACTACTACTAACACTTACACTACTACTAGTACTACTACTTCAACTACTAGTACTACTACAACTACTACTACTAATCCTACTACTACTCCTAGTACTCCTCCAACTCCTACATCTACTACCACGATGACTCCTACGACTAATATTACTCCTTCTGTTACTAATATAGCTACTAATCCTAATAATCCTACTACTACCACTACTACTAGTACTATTACTACTACTACTACTCCAACTACTACTACTAGTCCGAGCACTCCTACTATTACTATTACTATTGTTGATGCGGCTATCCCTACTTCTACCACTACTTCTAGTATAAATACTACTACAACTACTACTACAGCTGCTACTGCTCCTACTACTACTACTACTACTACTGCTGCTGCTGCTGCTGCTG
>RXID01016013.1:0-53011 GCA_005019695.1 Trichopus zeylanicus subsp. travancoricus
TCTTTCTCTCTCCCTCTCCCAAACCCAAACTCCTTTCCACAAGCGCGGTCGTGGGCGAACGCCAGAGGCAAGTGCGTGCTCGCCCCGCACCCTCGCCGCCCTGGGGCTTGCGCTCACACTGACGTTCCCCACCCAAACATTCCCCCCCCCCCCCCCCCCCACCCCCCAACCAAACCCCAAACCCGCCATTGTAGTGGACTATGCTAGAATTTGTGCAATGGGTCAATGTCCAAATATTCCAATAGAGGCTGGAAGACATAATTGTGGAATAATTTCCTCCTATACATTTCTCAAATTTTATTGAATTTAATTAAATTTGAGACTAGTTTTTTGTTGTTTTTATTTTTTTTTTTATATGTTCACTCTGTTGTTATAAATATTTTAGCGGATATCTATACTAATTCAATTAATCTCGTAATATTATGTGATCGTGGAGGATAGTTGGAAGGAAGTTTGATATACCACTACTCGAAGAATAAATTGTTATTGGATAGACAGAATTCTTTGTTGGTTGATACAAATAGTACTCAATTGTCAAGAGTTATGCATTGAAGTAGTCAACTAGGCCAAAATAAGAACGATGAAGTTACTGTATGATCAGTACTCTTACTTCCTAAATAGCACTCATTTCAACGTATATGTCAAGCAACAGTGAAATTCAAACGCGGCATAATGTGGACAGTGATAAAAGACTTGAACTGAAGTATAACAATATCTAATATCCATCGAAAACACAAGGGGATCCTTTATCAGCGGGTCTGTAGTATAGGCTCACTCACTTTGACCTCATGTGTTGTGTGTTGTTTATTTTTTTTTGTTCTACATCGTGTTGTTATATATTTTTTACGGATTCCATTCCCGGAATATCATAATATTAATGTTTCGTTATGGAGGATATTGGAAGGAAGTTGGATATACTCAATGAATAAAATATGTATTGGGTAGACAGAAGTCTTTGTTGGTTGATACAAATAAGTACTCATTTTCATAGTTATGCATTGAAGTATGTCAACTAGTCAAAATAAGAACAAATGAGTTACTTATGATCAAGTACTTACTTCTAAATAGCACTCATTCAACTTATATGTCAATCAATAGTGAAATTCAACTCGCAGTAATGTGGACAGTGATAAAAGACTTGAAGTATAACAATATCTATATATCAATCGAAAACACAGGGGATCCCTTATCAGCGGTGTCTGTAGTAAGGCTAACTCCTTTGACTTCTACATTTGGCACATCGCAATATAATCAAAGAGAATTTATGTCAAGAGAATCTTCTGAGTATCATATTGTGCAAAGAGATAAGTATATTAACTCAGATTTAGATGTTTATCCTTCTAATTCTAGTTTTCACAGTCTAAATTTTTCTTCTGATGATGATGAAAATGAGGAAGAGGAGGATAATGATGATGATGAGTTAGAGGCGGAACAAGAGGAAAAGGATATAAGACAAGATGAAGAAGAAAGAGTAGAAGACAAAGTAGAAGATGATCTACTACCTTTATTTAAAAATAATTTAAATGATAATGTTATGAAAAAAGAAAACATATTTGCGGATGTATATACATTCAAAATGGCGCTTAGACAGTATTATATTATGCACAGGTTTCAGCCTTTGTTTATGAAAAATGAATGTAATAGAGTAACAGTCAAGTGTGCTTCTGCGAATTATCCATGGAAACTTCATGCCTCAGAGAGATCTGGTGGTTCGGGTTTTCAGGTAAAAAAAATAAAATCAATTCATACATATATTACTGTCAATACTTCTGAAAATAAAATGGCAAGTGCTAAATGGGTAAACAACCAAGTTTTGCATTAGATATATGTTGACAAGCAAATCACGATAAAGGAAATACAAAATTTGATGAATGATAGATACAGTCTTAAGCTGACTTATATGCAGACATAGAGGAGAAAAGACTATGCTTACAGAGTTATTCATGGCAATAAAGAAGATTCTTTTAATTTGTTTCATTCGCTTAAAGTAGAGTTGGAGAGGATAAAATCTGACAATCTTATTCGCTTTACTCAATGTCCAGATATGTCTTTTTAAAAATATTTTCTGTCACTTCATACTCATAAAAGAGCTTTTCTTACTGGATGCAGGCTCATATTGGGAGTTAATGGATATTTCTTAAAATGCAAATATAAATGAACATTGCTTTTAGCTTGTGGAATTGATGGGGAGAATAACTTAGTTCCAGTTGCATATGCAGTTGTAGAAACGGAAACATACCAATATTGGTTATGATTTCTGTATAACTTGCAACATGTAATAGAAAATTTGGATAATTTGGCTATTATTTCTGATAGGCAGAAGGGTCTTTCTGATGTTATGAAGAATATCTTTCCATATGTTGAGCATAGAGCTTATATAAGACATGTGATTGTAAACTTCGAATGATTCTACTCTAGGAAAAAATTAGAAAATTTAGTTTTTAACGCTTCAAATACATTTTTTTTTCTACTGAATTCATTAAGTACATGGAGAGGATTAAACAACTATCCATACCAGCTTGACAGTACATGAAAGAAATAAATGATTTTGCATGAAGTAAAAGTCATTTTGATCCTTAAGTGAAATATCATTATATGACTAACAATATTTTTGAGTCATTTAACAATTTCATCCGAAATGGCAGAAAACTTTTCTTACTTGAATTACTTGATTTCATCAGACATATGATAATGGTAAAATTTGTCATAAGAAAAAATGAAGGATCCCACTAATTTGGAAAGTTAGTACCCAGAATAAAAGCTTTTATTATGAAAGTTTCACAAGCACATGGCAAATACCATATTTGAAAGTCTTCTGATGATATTTCAGAGATCAGTGATCTTGTAGGGCGATGGATCATCGACATAAGATAGAGAATTTGTGATTGTATACAGTGGCAGCTGACAGGAGTGCCTTGTGTTCATGGTATTGTTGTTTTCCTTGATATTTGGCTTGATCCAATTGATTTTGTTGATGACTATTACACTCTGGAGATATACAAAAGAATATATGATGTCCATGTCACTCCACTTTCAAGCAACTAACTTTGGGTGTTTGTACCAAATGCTATGCAAGTGCTTCCTCCATATTCAAGAAGACAACCTGGTAGGCTTAAGAAGAAAAGGATCAAAGATTTAATAGAAATATCAAATAAAACGATATATACTTGTAATAGATGTGGTAAAGTGGGACATAACAAGAGAGTGTGTAAAAAGACTCTTGGACCACAACAACAAATTGAAGCTTTTGGATTTAACAGCAATCAAAAATTAGTGGGAAACCAATATGTAAGAGGACGTGGTAAGGGAAGGAAAAGGGAAAGGTTTAGCAGAAGGACTTCAAATTTTAGTATACATCTATAATGTGAGTTTTTCTTAAAAATATTGACAATTTTTTTATCTTAATTTATGTGATTTTGAAATCATATATTAATAAATGTCACTATGTTTTTTTGCAGGAAGTTCATTAGATGTTGAACGATGTCTTCCATGTAATTTTTGGATTGTAATATTGTGATTTTTTAAATTTTATTTGAATATTTGTAAATGACTTGTTATGCGGGCTTGATATCTACATGTATTATGATGTATAGTATTTGCGAATGGCTTGATATCTACATGTAAATTCATTATATCATTATCTGCGAATGTACTACATATTCATCACTACTATTTTAGATATAAGAACTATAACGTATATATTATAATGTCTAATATTAGAATATGTTGTATTTATATTATTAGTTATGTGTCTTTTAATATGCGTATGTTAATTACGATATTATTCCAAAAAATACCCAATTTTTCATGTTAATGTTTAAGCAAATTTTTTTCAAACTTTAGACTTATTTGTAAATTAAAATTTAGACAAATATTAAACTTCTAATTTTAAAGTTTAAGGTTTAAAACCTTTAATGTCTTTTTTGTAAAATTTTATTTAAAAAGATAAAAATTTAGACTTATTTATAAATAAAAATATTCAAGGGGTATATTTGTAAATGTATAAATATGAAACTTGTAATTTTAAATTTTAACTTTTAAAACTTTCAATGACTCATTCATAAAATTTTATTTTAAAATAATAAAATTTGGACTTATTTATAAATAAAAATTTCAAGGTGTCTATTTTTAAATATATAAATATTAAACTTATAATTTTTAATTTTAAGTTTTAAAATCTTCTTTTGTAAAATTTTATTTAAAAAATGATAAAAATTTAGACTTATTTATAAATAAAAAAAATCAAGATGTCTACTTGTAAATGTACAAATATGAAATTTATAATTTCAAATTTTGAGTTTTAAAACTTTTCCTGACTTCTGGTTTCCATTTCTTTTAACCCTAATCCAAGTTCGACTTATTTATCCCTCACATCTCTTTTTAGTCGGGGTCATTTCTCCATGTCAAAATATTAACTTGTAATTTCAATTTTACGATTTTAAAAGACACCTTCAATGTGTTTTTTTGCCAAAATTTTATTTACAAAATGATCAAAATTTGGACTTATTTATAAATAAAAATATTCAAAGGGTCTATTTGTAAATGTACAAATATTAAACTTGTAATTTGAAATTTTAACTTTTAAAACCTTCAACGTCTTTTTTGTAACATTTTATTTAACGATAATCATTTTGGACTTTTTATAACTACATCTATGTTTAGAGGTCTCTTTATAAATATCAAATATTAAATTTTTATTTGTAAATTCAGTTTTACCAAATTAAAACCTTCAATGTCTTTTTCGTAAAATTTTATTTTAAAGATGATAAAAATTTTGACTTATTTATAAATAAAAAAATTCAAGGGGTCTATTTGTAAATGTATAAATACTAAATTTGGAATTCAAAATTTTAATTTTTAAAACTTCAATATTGTGAAAATTTATTTAAAAATGGATAAAAGTTGGGCTTATTTATAAATAGAAATATTTGAGGTGTATATTTGTAAATATACAAAATATTGAACTTGTATTTTAAAATTTTAAGTTTTAACACCTTAAATTCTTTTTCTAAAAATTTATTTTAAAACTTATAAATTTTGGACTTTTTTATAAACAAAAAAAATTCAAGGGACTTATTTGTAAATTCATAAAATATAAAATTTGTAATTAAATTTTTCTTATATAGGGTTTGTTTGTAAAATATTTAAAATATTTAAGGTCCTTTTTATAAATTTTGATTTAATAAATATTAACATTTTGATTTTTTAAAAAAATAAAAAAATTCAAGGGGTTTATTTGTAAATATACAAATATTATGATTTATTTGTAAAATATTTAAAATATTTCAGCTCCTTTATAAATAGTTTTTTGAAAAATATTAGCATTTGGAGTTTTTATCAATAAAATATTCGAAGGATTTATCTATAAATATTTTGGGAGAAAGAGTGGAGGGTGAGAAAAAAAATTTCTTAAGGGTTTAATTATAAAATTATGAAGAGTAAAAGTGAAATTTTTTTACAAAAATTTGATTAAATAATAATAAGAGAGTTGTAAATAAATATTTTAAAAAGGTGATGGAGGCAGGTAATTATGAAAATTTCGAAAAATTTTTGATAATTAAAAAAAATTTCGGGAGTGTATATAATTATCCCTAAAATTAATTGTTACATTAGTGATTGCTCCCGAGAATTTGGTACAAAAATAGGTGAACCCAGTGGGCAGTCTTCTTGTAAATTTGTAATTATAAACCAATAAAAAGTTTGGCCCTGATTCCAAGCCCACCAAGGGCCCGTTTGGTACGCGGTCAAGGTCAAGCTCAAGGTCAAGACTAGTGAACCACTTTTGTAAACTAATATCTTTTTATCAAAATTAATACTTTAATAATTTAAATCTCAAAAAACTATTTAATTTTTTATAATAATTTAATTTAATAATAATACAAAATAATAAATATTAATTTCACAAGAAAAAAAAATTCTAAAAAAAATTGACCTGGTCCCTAACCTCAGTCCAAACACAGCCCAAGTGAACGGAAAAGATGCTATTAAAAAACAAATAAAATAATTACTAACTAAGTATTTCCTACATAACAAATTTAATTGAGCCCGTAATAGCGTCGTGAATAATTAAGCCAGCTTTTGATTCGAGATTAAAGAATAAAATTATTTCATCTTTAATCCAGTTAGCCACGAAATATTACAAAATTAGTTGAATTAGTAATTTAATCTGAAAAATTACTTAAATATTTTTATTTATCTTTTCATTTCAATTATTATAAAAAATATTAGTCTCTTATTAATTAAACTAATAATTAAAAGTCGAAAACATAATTTGACCTTTTTTTCCACTAACAATCAAACTTGAAAATGTTAATTTGACTATTTTACGTAATCTCAAATCAAAACTTTCCGCGAACCCTGATGCAGGCGGCGACAGAATCCAAAGGACAAGATCCTGTCCATCGATTTTGCCTCGGATCGAAATCGTAGCGATAGCCGCCCCATCTGACCTCCTCCTCCTGCTTGGTCGGTAATCCCTTCCGTTTCTGATTTTTCCGTTGCGGCAAAACCTTGCACGCAGCCATGGCTGCTCTGCTTCTCCTCCTTCTACTCTTCTCAACAGTCGAGGCGGCGCCAACGCCGGCAGCCACATGCCCACTGGACCTCTCCTACGTCGATACGTTCCCATGGGATCGGTCGCCCTGCCTCCCGGGCGCCACCAACCACACCGACTGCTGTGTCACCCTCATCAGCGTCTACGGTATCGCCCTCGCCGGCCGCCTCCGCTCCACCTCCCACTTCCGCCTTCCTAACGTCTCCTCCGCCGCAGCCTGCACCGTCGCCTTCCAGTCCCGCCTCTCCGCGCTCTCCCTCCCTGCCGACCTCGTTTCTTCCTGTTTCCCCCAAGATCCCTCCTCCTTCGTCATCTCCCCATCCTATTGCGCTGGCCTGCAGACCACCCAAGACTGGATCGCCAAGCTTGGAAAGACCACCCAGCTCGATGACGCCTGCGCCGGCGATCTCTCCGATCTCTCCCGCTGCGGCAATTGCTTCAACGCCGGCTCTGCCGTCTCCTTCCAGCTCACTGAACTTGACGGTAACTCGTCGCACTCTACCAACTGCTTTTACCTAACCATCCTCTACGCCGCCGGTGTGGCCAATTCCCTCGGTCCCACCGACCCCCGCGCCGCCGGCTGCGTCTTCGGCCTCGCTCTCGCCAAGTCGACCTCATCCTCCAAGTCCGGGAGCTCCAACGCCGTCGTCTACGGCACCATCGGCGCCGTCATCGCCGTGCTGATCATGTTGACGGCGCTGGGATTCTACATCTGCTGGTCACGCTCACGCCGGCATAAAAAGCAGCAATCTTTCATCTCGTCCCGGCCGCATTTCCGGCCGAACACCGGGTCGATCTGGTACGACATCAAGGAGCTTGAGAAAGCCACCGCCGGCTTTTCGCAGCGGAACTTCATCGGCCGCGGCGGGTTCGGCATCGTCTTCAAGGGAACCCTCACCGACGGCACCCCGGTCGCCGTCAAGCAGGTGCTGGAGTCGGACTTCGAAAGCGAGGAGGAATTCCTCAACGAGGTGGAGATCATCAGCGACCTCCGGCATCGGAACCTTGTGCCGCTCCGCGGCTGCTGCATCACCGACGCCGCCGACGAGGAGCAGGGCCAGCAGCGGTACCTCGTCTACGACTTCATGCTCAACGGCAGCCTCGACGAGCACATCTTCGCCTCGAAGAAGCCGAAACTCAGCTGGCCGCAGAGGAAAGCCGTCATTTTGGACGTTGCCAAGGGGATGGCTTACCTCCATTACGGCGTGAAACCAGCGATCTACCACCGGGACATCAAGCTGACGAACATTCTCCTCGACAGCGAGATGCGAGCTCGGGTGGCGGACTTCGGATTGGCGCGGCAGAGCAGGGAGGGGCAGTCGCATTTGACGACAAGAGTCGCCGGCACGCACGGGTATCTGGCGCCAGAATATGCTCTGTACGGCCAGTTGACGGAGAAGAGTGACGTATACAGCTTTGGAGTGGTGGTGCTGGAGATAATGAGCGGGAGGAGGGCGTTGGACACGTCGTCATCGGCGAGCATGGTGTTGATCACAGACTGGGCGTGGACGCTGGTGAAGGCCGGGCGGGCAGAGGAGGTGCTGGACGAGGAGTTGGCGGCGGAGGGGAACCCCAAGGGTATAATGGAGAGGTTCTTGATGGTGGGGATTCTGTGTGCTCATGTGATGGTGGCGCTGCGGCCGACAATTGCAGATGCGCTGAGGATGCTGGAGGGGGATGTGGACGTGCCGGCAATACCCGACCGGCCGCTGCCGCTTGGGTACGGGCCGGTTTATAGGGATGGGAACACGTTTAGTACCTCGCCGGAGTTGAGCGGGCCATTGTTGAACTTGGGGGACATGCTCAGATGAAGAAGAAGAGTTTCGAGAAGAAGAAATGCGATGTCTTGAATTGTAAGTGTGTTGCTTTGTATTGTGCTGCTAACACTGTTTCTGATAAATTTGCATCAATTGCGTTTGCTGAATCTGACTGTGTTTCAATCTTTCCATTGTTGTAAAGAGATGATTGACTTGCTCATCAGTAGTGCTCTGTACTTCAAAGAGTATTTCCATGTTCTTCGCTAACATCACCGTAAAGACTGAAAAAATGCAATTGAAAACCCAAGCCCGAGAAATTTTAGGTATTTGACAAGCTGGATGAGGCATTGATGCTGCTCCATGAGAGCCATTGCGATTTGGGCCCCTCGACCATTATCATAAAAGAAGATGCATATGAGGTCAGGATGATCGTGTTGAGTGCTTAGACCCATTCAATCTTATATTATTGTTCAGCGAGGTGCACTAATATCTTAACTCAGAAGAGAGCATGTACATCCCAAAAACATTGATATAAAATAGTTTTCATTAGAACAGGGTATGCCTGCACTTGAAACTTACAGCTTAAGAAATTCATTATCCAATTAAGGCATTCGATAGACCTATATAAAACATTTTCACATTTTTCGCATAATGAATGGATGAATATACTGAAGAACACGTAGACCTGTGAAGCATGGTGAAAAATTGCGGCAAAAACCGGAGAATCGCTTCACACAAAGTTCGTTCGTTAACCAAGCCACAGGCATTTGATCTGGTTCAAAGAGAGTTACAGCTGAAATTCAAGACATTATCACAAACTGGCTGCACACAACATGGAAAGCTACTTCTATTGATCCTCCTGCAGGTTGGGCTGGATTGGTTGCACGCGGAAAGCCAGTTGCATCTGCGGAGGGAACTCCCCTTCTCGCTGATGATACCCGTGCTCTAGCTCCCTCACATCGCCATTCATTGCCAACTGCTGATGGTGCTGCTAATGGTAATCAAAAGAAACAATCAAAACATCTCCTTGGAAACTATCGTTTTCTCAGAATCATCCATGATAAGCACAAAATCCATATAGTCAATCAACCTACGCAATTGCTAGTAACAAGGTTTGTGGCAAGTGTCTAAGTATGATCTAAGACGAACAACATGTAAACATCACTGGCAAAGTAAAAACTATTTACCAAGATATAGGTGAGGCGCTTGTTCTCCTCTTCCAGCCACCTTTCCTGCGGATCATTAGAGCAAACAACACCACAATAATCACAAAAGATGAAGAAGAAGCGGGACAAATAAAGAAAAAGGGTTCCTTTCAATCATTTAGACATACATTCTTCTTCAGCATCTTCAAGTAATCCATCTGAGAAACAAACAGATAAACAGCCTATCAGCAACACACACCAAAATGAAAAGTTAAAAAGACAATAAAAAAAACACTTGGAAGGCATTAAAGAGAGGAACCCACTTGCTTGTCTCGGACGCTGGAGAGCCCATTCTGCAGCGCCTCCTCAATCGGAATGAGCTCCTTCGGGTTCAGCGAGTTCAGATCCTCCCCCTTCAAGTGCCTTCCCCGTAATCAGCCCAAAAAAACCACAAAAGCGACAAATTTCTCAAAAGAAAAGAAAAGACAAAAATTTGCAACAAAATTCAAGATTCAAGAAGAAACCTGAGCTCAATCTGCATGTTGTCGTTCTCCTTCTTGATCCTATCTATCTCCGCACTCAAACTCTGAGACAAACCCCAAAAAGAAATCCCTAAACCCAAGACTCCAAAAACAACAAAAAACTAAACTAAACTAAACTAAACAAAACTATGCCTCATGTTTGGCGTCCCAGAGCTTCTTCCCCGAGTTCTGCTGGTACTTCTCCAGCATCTTCGACAACCTACAAACCCTCAAAAAGATCCCTCCTTTTCTCAAAAACCACAACAAAACAATCACAAAACATGAAAAAAAAACTAGACTTTGAAGAGAGATGCTTACGTGGTGGAGGGGCTGCAGTACTCGGACATCTTGCCGGAGCTGGAGAAGACGACAACGGAGACCTGAGCGTCGCAAAGCACGCTGATCTCACGGGCCTTCTTGATGATTCCGTTACGGCGTTTGGAGAAGGTGACCTGCCGGTTAGTGGAGTTCTCGATCCTCTTGATCTCAATCTTACCTCTGCCCATGGCTCCGACAAGAAAGACTAGGACAACGAAGCCAGAGAAGAGGAAGATGAAAGAGGAGAAGGGAAGAGGATGAGGAGGAAGAGGAGGTAATAATGGGGAAGGGAAAGAAGGAGGTGGTTTCCATAGAAGGGAAGGAAAGGTGGGAGCTTTCGGAGAAGTGCAGAGAGCGTGGTCGGAAATGGAGTGGCGAGGGTGGTACTACGAGTTTTGATCGAGAAGGTAGAAGGGAAAATGCAGAAAACACAAGCCGTTCCCGTTCGGGATACGCGTTCCGCCCGTTTCGGAAACGGATTCTTCATGGCTTATCGACGTTTGCAGATAAACCCTTCACATCTCTATAATTAAAATTTTCGTGAGGTAAGTATTCACTTGAGTAAAATGTTAACTTTTTTAAACGAAGTTGTGAGTTTGAAACATAATATTCATGCTAATTAACCAAATTTAATATTTTATCAAACTGAGTCCTTTTAGAGTGTTGCATGCAAACAATCGCAATCCACGGTGCTTTGTCAATTTAGACAAACTATCAGGACTTCTGTGCAAAAATGTTGAAAATAAAAGGCTTTGGAGAAAAGGCACTACTATACAGCTCGGCATTTCCAAATGAGGCCCAATTCCATGCTTCCACAGTCGCATGTGATCTCAAAAGACACGTCGCCATCGCACCCGAAATAGAAACAAAACTTCTCCGCCCTCCATTTTTATTTAATTACTTATTATCCACTTTTTCAAAATATATATATATATATATATTGTGTTGATTAGACTTGGTAAAACTCCTATCAAGTACAAGCGGCCCAGGGATCCGTACTCCCACCCAATTGTTACTTTGTTAGCCCCACTTCCGCCGTTTCCCCTCGTTTCTCCGCCGTTTCTCGACGACGTTTTCCGGAGGCATCTTTCCCACCGTTGGATTCTGTCGAGTTCCCGGCACTTCGGCGTGGGCCTTCGAAGATCAGGACCGTGAAATTCCGACGGCGGAGATTTGTTGTAATCTGTTGCGGAGCAGTCCGGGCCGTACATCCGGTGCGCCTTGTCGATTTCCGTGGACCACCGAACCGAATGCTTCTGATGGTTGTACCGCCACTGCTACCTAAAGCTTTCGTTCGTAGCTCGATCACCATTGACACGTGTCGCACTGCAATTCTATATCGTCCATGTTCGAACAGCCTAAGAACATGTGAAAAGATAGCTGGAAGATATCGTGCTACTTCAGATACTTAAATCCATCGTGTACTAAACAACTCATTAGTTTATATTATTTAAATAATTATTTGTTGTGCAACTAATTTATTTATAATTGATCATTTGATAATGAAAAATCAATTACTTATTTTCTCTCTTGAGATTAATTTTTTCATTTTAATATAATAATTTAAAATTCGTCATGTGAGTAGGTAAAAATACTCTATTAAGACAATTACTCATTGTAATTTTTTTTCATTTTTTGAATAGCTCGTTATAAATATTGGATATCAAACATTAAATAACGACAACTCAATATTTATTATTTACTATATTTGAATACTATATTGTCGAATGTCCCTAAAATAATTAGAAAAATTGAGACAAATAATAAAGAGATTGCATGCGAGTTTTTAATAAATACATGAATTTCTAGGGGTTTATACATAAAAAGGGCGTAATGAATTAAAAATGCTTTGCAATTGCCATCAAAATAGCATCATTCATTTGCTCAGCTTCAAGACATTATCTCCAAATAAATTTCAACAGAATAATTAAATAATGCATAAATAACTGAAAATTTCCAATTCGAACGAAGTGATGACATGGCGCGTGGTGTTTCTTGCGTTGACCGTATTAGTATCTCGGTCAACCGTTAGCACCCAAGAAATTAACTCAAAAAAATAAACTCGATTTTAACCAAGAGCAGGTGGTGGACAACCATCAGCATTGATTATAAAATCTTAGTTATATCTCTAATTATGTTTAAAATCGTGTTAAGTGATATCAGAACATCACTGAAGGACAATCCACGCAACCACGATAACGAATTATCTTTCAAGTGATTTTTGCATATAACGCCCTAAAATTTTGATGTCTTCTCAAACAACTCTTGCCACAAAATCAAATTACTGATTAAAACTCAATACTTAATTATACAAACAAATTAGGTATTTATTTGGTGATTACACTAATTTTTGTATACGAAAAATTATAAATTTGAGATTATGAAACACTCAATCTGTCATAAATTATAGGTTTATTTTCTGGTGGAGTTGCTCCTTTTGTCGTGTGCTGGCAGAGTTGGAAAAGAATATGTTGATATATCGAGATTAGTGAATTCTACAGAGAAGGTTAATTAACGTGGAGACAAGTGTACTGATTGTCTATAGAAATATGAGGTTTAATCACGTGGAGGGTGACGGGCGACAGCCCAGAGAACACGTGAAGGCATGCACGTACAGAATAAGCTGCATTTCAATACAAGAATATTCGAGTCCGAACACATATGGATTGGTCAGAATCTTCCATGGCTGAGGGAAGCTGCATGGATCCAAATGCAATCCATCAACATGAGTTAGGTAACTCGGGACTATAAATAAGAGATAATTTACATAAGAATTTTTATTTATTTCATATTGCTCCATGAAAATTCATTGTTTCACTAATAAAATACTTTTTTTTTTTTTTTTGGATAATGTGGACTGTACATACGGTTTAAAATCGAACCGAATTGAATAAACCGAACCGAAATTTTTGAATTTTCAAAATCGAAAATCAAATCGAACCGAATATTATACAAACCGAATCCGAATCAAATCGAAATATTTTGGTTCGGTCCGGTTTAAACCGAAAAATCGAAAATTTAAACCGATTTTATTTTTTCAGTTTAAATTTAATTATATTTAAATTAAAATAAAAAATCAAAATTAAAAGTAATATTATGTATTTATATATAATATATAATCGGATTCGGTTCGTTCTTTACGATTTTTCAAAATCAAAAACCGAAACTGAAATCGAATTTTAAATTTTTTTTTTTCAAAAGTGAACCGAACCAAAAACTAAATAATCTAAACCGAATCAGTTATTCAATTTCGATTCGATCGATTTATTCGGTTTATAAAAACAAATAATGCATAGTCCTAATCACTTTCTATTACATATATTAATAATTGACAATTTATTCATAATTTTATATGATTTCGAACAATTTATTGCATATTACGCCACCTTTTTTTAAAAAAATCATGACCTCATTGCAATTCTTTCCTTTGGATGTCTTAGTTTTGGAGCTTATGTTTTCAAGCTTGTACTCGTCCATACCCAGGCGTCTACCTGACGTTCGAATAATTTCATATGACCCCTCGGAAGTTTTATAATCCCAAGTCATTCGATCGAGGGGTTACATGTGTAAAATATTTTTTATATCGATTGGATACATATAAAGACAACAACGTCTGTATTTGTACACATTCAACTCAATCGCACGTGATATGAGATATATGTATTCGCGAAAATTTATTTTCACACAAAAGTGAGATTTCGCCCGCATAAACAATATGCTTGAAGGTGTTGATTCGGTATTAATGATTTATTAGTGAGATTTCGTCAAAATAAATAATATACTCATCGAAATACTGTAATTATTTAATTTTTTTAATTATATAAAATCACTTAATTTCTACGATTTTGCGATTCTTAAATTCGAAATCAAATCAGACGGATCCGAAGTAAAATTACCTCGAAAGGTCGATGCCTATGGAGTCATGAGATTTGCATGGGCTATGTGACCTAACACAAAACCACTCCGTTCATCCCTCATGCGCAGAAGGTATCGATCCATCACGCAATCGCCAAAATAAATTGTGTGAAGTCGGCAAAAATCTTTCTTTGTTTGCGTAGACATAGAAAACCATGACTGTGATGATGATGGCATCCTTCGACTTCTTTTTCTTTTCTAATCGGTGAGCAGGAGAGAGAAGCAAAATTGTCTCTCGCGTGTTGCTTTAGACCTAAATGAATTGTATTTACCATTTTTTTAAAAAATAAATTAGCACTATAAAATTATTTCAATTTATTATTAAAATTTCGAGTGGTTAAAAATTAAATTTAAAATTTTCATCGAAATATTTTAGTTTCGATCTGATTTATAATATCTCAATTTAAAATTTCATTTCTCACTTAAAATTATATTATATTTATATTTTACATACTATATTAATTTCACAAGCACACCATGGACTAGTTGGTTAAATATTTTGTTTGAATTGAAGTGTTTCGGAGTCGAATCAGGGCTCTTCCATTTTTTTTAAAAAATATTTTAAAGGATTTTTATACCAATAAGTTATTTACTTAATATTTTTTAAAAATTGTATACATATATATTTCGTATTTTTTTAAAAAAATATAAAGTCTAAACTTATTGGTTTTGGGTGAACCGACATCCAAAACCGAAACCGAAAACGATGGTTAAAAGTCGAAAACAAAGGTATTTTTCATATTCGTTTTCCGGAAGAGCGCCGTTGACGCAAGCCCCAAGTAGTGTTGAATTCCGCCCTGCAACTCAGCGAGATGAGCAGTGCGTCTCCGACCGCGCCCACGACAACGAATCCTTCCTTCCTTCCTTCTCCTCTCATGTGATCCCATAAACAAACCCCAGCATCAAGCGGACAAGATCCTGCAAAATCAAACCGAATTCGGCAAAAAAGTCGAGTAGAAATTCATCGAAAGAGGAGGAGGGGCAGCAGAGCAAGGATAGAAGAAGAAGATGAAGGTGGCGACAGAGGAGGAAGAAGAGGAGGCGAAGAAGACGTTGGTGGTCGGCGTTAAGCTGGATGCGCAGAGCAGGGAGCTCCTAACCTGGTCCCTCGTCAAGCTCGCGCTCCCCGGCGACCGCGTTATCGCCCTCCATGTCCTCCCTTCCTGCACTGGTACCCATTCCGGACCCCCAATTCAGCAAATTGCCCCCAAGTTTGTGTCTTTTTGAAGAAATTTTGTCCAAGTTTTGATATCTTTGGTGAATTGGTGATGTCGATGCAGATGGAGCGGATTTTGACGCGAAAGCTCCGACCTTGCTTTCTCTGGCGAAGGATTTCGACGCCATGCTTGCTGTCTACGAGGGTTTTTGCAATTTGAAGCAGGTTTTTCTGTCTCGGTAGTGGCCGGGTTTCGTCCAATTTGTTGGTTTGGTGCTGCATTTCTCGCATTTCTGAATTTTTTTCGTTTTGAGTTCGTAGATTGATTTGAAGCTGAAGATATGTCAGGGGTCTTCCCTTCGGAAGGCGTTGGTTCGCGAGGGGAATTGCTTCGGTGCAACAAAACTTATTGTTGGAGTAGCAAAGAATTTGAGAGCTATTGGGTGAGCAGGGTTTTGGAGACCGTCATCAAAGCTTTAATTTTTCTTGCCGTTTTTGTGTTTGTTGATGTGGCTGTGTGAACTAGGCCTTCGCCGACTTCGATTGCAAAGTATTGCGCTAAGAGAGTCGCTCATGGTTGCACAGTGCTGGCTGTGAGCAATGGGAAAATTATGTTTGAGAAAGAAGCTACAGGTTTGGTTTTTTTGAACAGTTGTGTTGTTTTCTATAGTTGGGCGTCTGATGTGGAGAAAATTTCTATTTTATTGTGAAACAGATATGAATAAAACCCAGAATCATGTTGAGAAGAAGATAACACACAAGCGCAATGACTCAGTATGTTCATCAGTGATTGACGATGAAGAACAAATGATCTTTGATGCTTCAAACTCTAGGTCTCAGGGTTTGGAGAATCAAAGTATGAGGGAGTTGAGCTCTAGTAAGATTGGTGTTGATGAGAGTACATTAAAGAATGCTTCTTCGGGAGAAAATTGTTCAATCTGTTCACAGAACTCCACGAGGAATGAGCCATCTTGTGTGAACGAAGACAAGTCATTAATTTCAGTCTCAGTTGATAGATCAGAGTGTGCCCCGGATGTGAGACATCACTGGCAGCTTGTTCAAAAGCCAGTGCTTGATGATAAGAAAAATGTTTCAAAGGGTAAGCCTAAGAGGACAATGATTCAGTGGGCAATGCGCCTCTCAAACCGGTACTCCACAAGTTCTGCAGTTTATGCTGATCACAAGCTCAACAAGTCAAAATCTGATGTGACCTCCAGTAGTGATAGTGAGGGCAAATCTATAGTTTCGGTAGAAACCGATTCATCTTGTTCCTCAGATACCCTTGAGCATGATGCAGCGGAGTCTCCAAAGGTGTTGGAGTCCCTCCAAGAGAAGTACTCCTCGCTCTGCAGATTGTTTAGCTACAAGGAACTGAAGCAAGCAACATCTGACTTCTCTCCTGGTTATGTTCTCTTACATTATGCACTTCTTTGAGTTTTAATTTGCAATTAGTCTTGAATTTGATTCTGATACCCCTATGGTACATTCTGCAGAGAAATTGATTGGAAAGGGAGGTAGCAGCCGTGTTTATAAGGGCTGTCTTGCAGATGGCAAGGAATTAGCAGTGAAGATCTTGAAGCCATCTGCAGATGCGCTGAGAGAGTTTGCATCTGAGATTGAGATTATCACAACCTTGAACCATAAGAACATCACCTCTTTATTTGGATTTTGCTTTGAGAACAACAATCTCGTTTTAGTGTATGATTTCTTGTCAAAGGGTAGTTTAGAAGAAATTCTTCATGGTAAGCCACTAACGTTCAGTTTGATACTTAGTATTGTTTCTCCTTCTTTTTGCATAAATCAATGTCCCTGAATTTCTTTGTGGCTGGCAGGTGGAGAAGAGCACAAGAGTGTTCTTTGTTGGATTGATAGATGTAAGGTGGCCATGGGTGTAGCCGAGGCACTTGATTATCTGCATAGTAGAGTTGGAGCTCAGCCTGTGATCCACAGGGATGTGAAATCCTCAAATATCCTCCTCTCTGAGGATTTTAATCCCAAGGTTGTTTTTATTGTTTAGTTCAATTTCATACTAACAGATCACAATTTGCTTGCTTAAACTCTTCTTTTTGCATGCTTTAGCTCTCTGACTTTGGACTTGCAAAGTGGGTATCACCATCGACATCGCACATAACTTGCAATGATGTCGCAGGGACCTTTGGGTATGTTTCCAAGCTTCATTGCTAAAGATGAACCATATTGTATTCTATCTAAGCTGAAGATGTCATCTCAATGTTGCAGTTACTTGGCTCCCGAGTATTTTATGTATGGGAAGGTTAATGAGAAAGTTGATGTCTATGCTTTTGGTGTTGTGCTTCTCGAGCTTCTGTCAGGAAGGAAGCCTATCAACACTGGCTGTCCTAAAGGCCAGGAAAGTCTGGTGATGTGGGTTAGTTCTGGAAAGCTAGCTTACTGGATTATGGAATTGTACAGCCCAATTTCAACAAATGTGGAGTTTTTGCTTCTTAGATCTCCTTAATTTAGGTTCACAACCATTGATGCAAAAGGCCTTATAGTGCCTGACCTTAGTCAATTCTCTATTTATTGCCTTTTTTTCTCTGATAAAAAAACATTATTTTACCTCGAACAATAATTGGAGACCCTTGAGGAAAATTTACTGTGATACAAGTTGGAAGATCAGCTTTATAGGTTGGCTGGCCTATTTATATGGCATCCGCTATCTTCTGTCTTTTTAATATCTGTCGTTTGCCAACAGAAACAAAATTCTAGGAAGTCTCATTAGGTGATGTTGTTTGGTGTCAGGCAAAGCCAATCCTTGATGGAGGAAAAGTGAAGCAACTGGCAGACCCATGCATGAGCGATGAATATGATGTTGATCAAATGGAGAGGATGGCTCTTGCTGCCTTGCTTTGCATAAGGCAAGCCCCTCGACAGCGGCCTCATATAGCCATTGTAAGATATCATTTCCAAAAACTGGTTATCCTTTTTTATCATTTTGTTTCTGACTCCAGCTTCTCTTTTACAAGTGGCTCAAGTTTGAATTCCTGTACTAGATTTAACTGTGTAACGGAAGACAATAATATGCCTGAAATCAGAACTCAAAAAGGAGCATAACTTATCTGATTCCGATTTTTTTTTGAGTAAAAATGTAGGTCTTGAAGCTACTCCAAGGTGATCCTGATACTGTTAAATGGGCGAGATCTGAACTCAAAAATTCAGAGGAGCCAGACGGATTGGATGATGCAGCAGCATTCTGGCGAGATTCAGACATAAAATCTTATCTTAATCTTGCATTGCTTGATGTCAAGGATGACTCTCTCAATTAGCAAGCGGAGAGCAGACGGTATGTTTTATTACTGCCGACACCTCCCTTGATGAATACTTGCAAGGGAGGTGTAGTCGTTTCATCTAGCTTCAACTAACTGTTACCTTGAGTGCATAATTTGTTGTTTATTATGTGGCTTCTGGTCTTTTTCAGTCATCCTTTCCAAATATTTTTTGTTTAATGTGTTTGTTTGATTTTAAGGATATTCAGAATGTAAGGGAATTGGGGGCGTGCTACGGCTTGTAATGCAGACAAGGATTTGTTGTAATTACTATGTTGTATTAAAGTGTTCAGCTTTACTGCTTTTGAATGTTTGCTTTGGGGAAAAAGAGCTTCAATGTCACAGGATTTAATCATTCCAGTGGAAAAAATAATAAATTGACACGCCTGCAGTTTTGCAGGTTCATTGAATTCAAAATTTGAAACATTCATTGCCACCGGAAAGTCTACAAATATTATCATCATATACCTCTCATTTAATGGATGAAGATACAGAATAATGAGGGTGTGACCACAAAATAATTGAGAGACAAAAATGATGAAAAACAATCACAAATGCAAAATAATGAATGGCCAATGCAAAAAATAAATATAGGATGCTTGCAGTCAACTATCTATTATTATTTTTTTGCTATCATTGAATTCGATGATTCCCTTCATCAAAAAGGCCATCTATCATTTGACCTTCGTTTCATTATCATATTAGATTCTGCATATTTAAATCATCGCTCATTGTTTTGTCTCTCCATTGTTTCCACAGCTATTATTTTCTATACATGTTTATTATTTCATCTTTGTTTTTTCTTCATAATCTCATTTGACCAATTATTCGTCTTCCAAATCATAGTACCTGGTCCCTTGATCTTGCAGGAATCAAACTGAAGTTAATACAATTGGCCTTCATTAGAGAAAGGCATGCAGTCACAATCAGAGATTTTTAGTTCTCTACTAAAGACATGGACAATTTTGATGCTCCTGCCATGGAAGCTGCAACATTCACCTACCATGACAGGCCATAATTTTTCAGAAAAGTTTAAACTTGATGCAAAAGTTCACCTCAGAGAATTTCCCGTGGATCATACCATTATAACTGTTGTATTGAGTTGTAAATCAGAGATTAGATTTTAGCACTAGATATTAAGCTCTGAATTGGAATTCATACATAAAAGACTTGCTCAAACAGGATGCACAACAAAACTTTTAAGAAGACAAACATTGTCAATATTGGATGTATGGTCCATCATCATCTTGGATTGCTAAATCCTGCCTCGGAATGAGTTGTCAACAAGGACAGAACTTTCACATATTTACAGAGCCATATTTCTGAAGATAGAGACTTGCGTAGAATGTAGTCATCTATATTTTCTTTTGCCTCCAGGTTGGGGAAATCACGGCAAAAATGAACCTTCATGGAGCAAATTCTGTAGAAGATGGAAATGTTAAAATCAAAATGTGCCCATTCTTGGCGGAACATTCACAAGAGGCATCCAACTAAATGTTCTAAATCAGTGAGAACCAAATTTGTTGAGATATAAGTAAACTTCTTTTCTTGAGAAAGTCAGGGTCAGAATGATCAAAGCAGCAACACTAACCGCATAATCAGAAAAATCTACTTAGCTCATCTGCTTTTGAAATTTTATGAAAGCAGAGGCTTCATCACATTTGAGTACCTCCAACCAATAAGAGTACGAAAGCTAGTGGGTACTTCTTAGCTGGAGCACTTGTTAAACATTACCTCTAGCCAGTAGAAGAACCCACGCAACAACATCAATCCTTTGTAGCAATCAGCTGAATAGAATTGTTCTGCAAGTTCTGTGAACAGAGAAGAAATCAATCTCAGTCAAACATGTCAAAAAAGAGTGAAAAGAAACAATAATGAGGGAGAACAAATTGAACATTTATTTTTTGGTAATAAGAAGTATATTTAATAAAGGGATGAATGGTAGTTCTTTCACCCAAAAGATAGAGCAAGTAATAGGTAATCTCCGATTCTTTTCTTGAAAAAATTTGAATTTCTGGAATCAAGTGGAAAGAATTTACTACTTAATTTGTCAAACGATTTACACCAGTCATGCCTAACATTAACATATTTGTTTATACAAGATGATGCTCAAAGATGGAAGCACTGGATGACAGATGGTAAATTAGAAAATGAAAGAACAAAGGCTGTGGTTTCGTGTAGTGGGTATCAAAACAATGAAAGAACAATCTGCCAACACGTATAAACACTACCAACATGGCAATGTCACCTGTTAGCAGAAGGAAGATACATATTAGCATCGTCCTACATCATTCATGAATTGGATCTTAAGAGCGTTCTAACTGGTATATACATCAATTCTTAACTAATCAGATAAGAAGGAACCTGTTACCTGATTGTATGTTGGTAATTAAACCAAGTTAAACATTGCTTTTGATTTTACAAAACTACGCTTCCGCTGAAAGAAGAGTGGAAAACATAAATTAACTGTGACATACAAATTTCATGAATCGTATAACCAACCATTACCAAACCAATCACTTTACATGGACTGAAGAAAACCAAGTGAAATCACGATAATAGGGAAATGGACTTTACTGAAAAAAAAATTGGATAAAATTCTGAGGGTAAAGATCAAAATACGACTCGGCCAATTCATTTGCAGGATACGATATGGAATCATTGCGCAGGTGCTTCATTTTAAGCTTAGGTTTGCGCTCAGTTGCTTTTTTCCAGAAGTTGTTGATATTCATTGTTGTCATATGGTTTGTGGAGTCATAGATAGCAAGCAAGCCTCGGGAGCCCTTGTTTTCAAGCAAACCTAGAGAGCTTCAGTATTCAAATTGAAAATAGGATTACCCAGCAAAGCCAATATACATGCTACGAGTTCATAATCCAAGATAAAAAAAAAAAAAAAAAAATACAGGAAAACTACTAAATTAGAATGTTGAAAATTTGTATCCTGCGAGTAGTATCTGACGCACGCTTTTTTTCGGTCTTCAATTCTGATGCTTACACAAGGTTTGGAGCTCTTCTCATTTTCAGATACCTGATATTACATACATATAGAGCTTCAGTTTCTCATAAAATTGAAAAAAGGTATAACCAGGAGGCCAAATCTCAATGAGTCTACTCTCGGTTAATTTCTCAAGAAAACAAATGAAAGTCAAATGACTCGATATAAAGCAGGATTCTTTTAAAAATTGAACGAGATGTTAGAAAATATTAGACAGCAAAACATATAGTTTGACGACACGATAATTCAATAATGAATATAATTTAATGGAGATAACAGCAAAGTGTGGGATGCCTCGAGATATGGGCGAGCCCAACCGGTGATGGAATCTGAAAGAGTTGGGCCAGGTCTCACCAGGTCTTGACCGGGGTCTCGAATATTATGAGCTAGCCAAATCAGATGCAAGTCAAAGTCGAGCGATTCTGAGCGACAGTAGTACTCAGATGGTTGATCTACTGAAAAGTCCTTTCGTTACATTACTGTATTGTGAGAATTCTAGCCAATCTCCTGCATGCTAGATAAGGGCAAACTCTCGTTGACTTTATGGCGTTGACCTTGAGAATGTAAATGCCTCATTTAGATGGAAAAAGATTCTCGATACCTATAAGCATTTGACTTGACATTGTATTTAACCGGTTTATGTTGCTCGTTAATTGCTTTTTGTTTTTTTTTTTAAACAACCAAGTCAACTGTTAAAATAAAGATAACACATGTACGATGGTTTTCGTTGAACATGTAGTAACCTTCGTGGTGCGCTAAGATGAGATGTCACTGCACGTCCCTGAAAGTTTATTTTGGAGGAACAGAATATCACATGCAATTAACAGGGTTTGAAACAGGTCAGCATGAGTTGATATTAAATTAATACATGACGAAAACATTGAATATTAAATAAATAAAATCTAATATATATAATAATTTTTTTTTCATATTTTATGAATTTAAATTTTTGTGTTGGTTTAGTATCAGACCCGTTATATTATTTTAGTTCGACATTCTTTCAATTCCTTAAACAAATGATATCAGAATTTCAAGTTCGAAGTTTCGCAAAATCTCAACACCGAAATTACCATAATAATACGACTGAATTGAGTCGCATATTAGTTTTTCTTAAAAAAATTAAAAAACTTAGATAAAAATCTCTTAATATGAGTCATAGTGGAAGTAATTGAATAAACAAATTTTGATTAAGAGTGTTAAAATTAATACGGTTAAATCACACATGAAAAGAGAGATTATTATAATGTCAAGTGTAATGAATTAATCCTACAATAAATATTAAATATATAAAATCTAATATATATATAGTGAAAAATACTCAATAAAATTATACTCCCCGTTGAACCAAAACTCATATTTTTGGAACCGGACCGCAAACAGGAGCCGAATTCATTAAGAATAAATAGGTTTGGACCGATAAAAACCAATCTCACGAATGAGAACATGAAACGAAGGATTGAAGTAAAGAGGAGGCACCTAAACCATGGTCCACGGCCAAACCAAACGCATTAAACAAACATTTGACAGGAACGGGAGCAGAGGAAGGAAATGCAGCTCCACCTCCACCCTCCCCTCAATGAGCGCAGCAATTTGTGGTACATTACCAGATATTTCTTCCATATAATTCCAATCCATTATTCTCCATTCATCCAACAATGACAAACACACTTCTTCTTGTTCTTCTACAAAATACACCGAGGCCTCGGAAACACTCAGACACAAGAGACAAACACTTGGACGATACTAATTAGATGGCAAACACACTGATATAATATATATCTATATCTATCTCTATATATATATACCATACAAGCATCTCATTCTTCTCTTCTTTTTCTTCTTCACATGGCCTTCACTGCAGCCTGGAACCTCGGCTCCTTGGGCATGAACTTCTGCTGGGAGTAGACCTCCATGTAGTTGCCGAACACGAACTCCGGGTATGGAGTTTGGTTCACTTCCTCTTCAGCAGATGTTTCTTTCACGAGCGGCTTGGCCGGGGAGATGGTGGCTGTCAGGGATGGGTTGTAGAAGGAGGCGATGGAGCGGCGGTTGCCGCTCGGGGTGGCCAGGACGCGGTGCCAGGCGCTCTTGTACCGCCCGTTGCTCAGGGCTTCGATCTGGTCGCCAGTGTTGATGACGATGGCGTTGTGGAGTGGCTGCACGTCGATCCATTCGTCGTCCTTGAGCATTTGCAGGCCGCTGACCTCGTCGTCCTGGAAGAGGAGGATGACGCCGCCGGCATCGGTGTGGGCGCGGAGACCGTTGACGAGCTCCGGGCGGGGGCACGGCGGGTAGTGGCTCACCTTGGTGCCGAAGAAGGGCTGCTTCTCGTTGCCGCCGAAGATTTTCTTGATGTATCCTTTCTCGAGGCCGAGGTTCTCGTCCATCACCTCCATTATCTTCTCCGCCAGCTTCCTCAGCTCCGCTCTGTACTCCTTCATGGTCTCCCTGCAAAATCAAAAAACAATTAAAAAAAAATCTTCAATTACTCGATTTGCTCTAAGATTTCAATCATAACTTGAAAAGGAAGAAAAACTCTTACTTGAACTCCGGCGGGTGAGACGGCCACTGGTTGTCGTCGTGGAGGACGAAGACATCCTCCCAGTCGATGTTCTCCAGCCGCCGGCTTTCGTCAGCGACTTCGCTCAGGAGCTTGACGGTGTTGGACTCCTTGAATCTTTGCTCTCTCTCGAGCTTGAAGCACTCGGTCGACACCTTCTTCACTCGGTCCAGAAGCTCCACCGGGATTCCGTGGTTCACCAGCTGCAAAAAAAGTAGAGAGGACTCTCAAACACTTGGACTACGAAGCAAGAATCAAAATGAGCAATGAAGGGAGATCTAACTTGGAAGAAACCCCACTCCTCGCAGCCATTGGCGATCTTTGCCAAGGTCTCGGCGCGCTGGGGGCCGTCGAGCTTCGAGAAGTCGATGACGGGAATGGCCATTGATGCAGCAGCAGCAGAGCTTCACGCGAGGAGAAAAGAAGAGGGAAATGGATGAGGAAGGTTGAGGACATTGGCGAGGTTTATATAGACCAAGGCTTGATCATGATCGGTGAAGAAAAGGTTTATTAAGTCTTAATTGTTGTTATTAATACGGTAATATCTGTTAGGTAAATAATTAATGGGTCAATTTGGAAGGGAAACCAATGATGCTGGTCAGAAGATCTGGAGACTTCAGTTGGACACCTACTGCTCGAGAGACATACTACACATCTGATTGGTCCAAAATACACTATTTTTAATTTTTTTTGTGATTTTTTGTGATATTATTATTATTATTATTATTATTATTATTTAGTTTTCTTATTAAGAAAGAGGGTTATTGCTTCGAGATTAAAATCACGTGCTGCTTCAATCGGACTCGGATGGATTGAATGGATGGAGAAATCAAATGCTTCCATTCTCTTCTCTGTTCCCTCTCGGCTACTCGTACAATAATATTTTTGCTCATAAACCCCTCGTATTTGTGTATTCATAAAACAGAAATATCGGATTTGTAGTTCTCACGCGCATATTATTAGTCGGAACTGATTTGCAGGGAAACTTCGTATCTATTACTCGGAAAGATGTTAATTTTTTCTTCTTTTTTTTTTTTTTTCAATCGAAAAGGATGATATATATTCCACGTCACCTCGCCGAGCTTTTGGGTCTTTTTGAAGAGTTCCATAGGAATTGGATTCCTAGGTCCAAATAGCGTCGCTTTCTTAGCATATTAGTCTCACTTGGAGTCCTGTTCTGCTCGTCGGCTGAGCTGATCCTATCGAGCCGACTAGGAAAGAGTCCAAATCCAAATTGTATTTTATTTTGCAAAAAAGCCCCTCTTTTTTGCTTCCTTCGCGAGTTATCTTCATGCGCGAATTTCAATTTCGGGGCCTAACTCCCTGCGTTATATTCCAATTTGGATGTTTTTTTGGTCATTTTTTCCCCGTCGCTACGATGCTCGTGTTATCGATGAGACTTGACTTAGATTTAATTGCGATTATCGCAAAAAAAATAAAATCAAAAATAAAAAATAAAAATTTTGATTCGCTGTTAATATCAATGTTAGTCAATTATTTTTATAAAATAATATTTTTTTATTAAAATTAACGATTCAATAATTTAAAATTCAAAAAATTATTTAATTTTTTTATAATAATTTAATTTAATAATAATATAAAATATGTAATATTAATTTTATAAATATTTTTTTTTAAAAAAAAATGAATTAATCATGATTTTGATTTCAACGGGCAATCAAAAGGGTCCTTATAGTCTAGGGCCATTTCCGGTCATCTGAGACAACTGCTTGTCAACTACATTTTTCTCTGCTTGGCTCGGTGTTAATCATCAATCGTGATTTACATGTTTTTCGCGGGCTCAAATTCGGTGATACAATATGCGAAATTCGTTGAACATACCTCATGAGCTGCCACGTGGCATTCTAACAAATATCGGATCGGTTGTGATTACCATTATGTTGCCAGAAGATCGTGACCGTGGATCGGCTTCTCGACAGAAGGGAAAAGGGTCAAAGGTTAGGCGTTGGTCGGGCAACTGACGGCGGCCCCATCAGGACCCGTAAGCAGCCTTCAGCTGTCTTCGTTTGAAAAATCAAAATAAAAACAAAAATATTGGGAGAGAATTCAAATTTTTACTGCAAGAAATTGACATTTTGGCATTTGACTTTTTTTGGATTTCCAAACAATCCTTACGTAATCGCGTGAATTTCCAAAGAAGCTTTTGTTGCAGCGGATCGAAATCGGACCAGATTATTTATTTATGTAAATATTCTAGGTTGTATTTAATAATAAATTAAAATTAAAATTAATAATTTTTTTTATTAAAATTAGACTTATAATAAGACTTCGTTAGTAAACAATAATAGCCTACAAAACTTATTATTTTTATAAATAAATTTATTGTCCCTTGTTTTCTCTTTTGAGACCAAAAACAAAACATAAAAATAATAAAATATATATCGAATGCTTTCTCTTATCGATTGAACTCCGATGATATTACATTCGCGGAATGATTGAGACATAAATAAAGTCGATAGAGTATAGAAATCGAAGATGAACACGAGGATTGTGATGTAAATATTCGCTAGATAGATTTAAATATTTCTCTACTCCAATGTCAAGTCTTTGTGCATCAACTTTGTGCTTCTTATAGCCCTCATCATCTGCCGTTAAATGAAATTTTACCATATATTACATGTAAACCCCGCAAAAAGTGTTATTTATCTATCAAACCCTATAAATATGGTCAGCTAGAAATTCGCACGCCTTTTGGATTGCAACTAATAATTCAATTTGCGATTTCAATCCGAACGATTCCTCAGTTTTTGACTTTAAAACTTATTTTCGGTTTTGTTTTGAAAAAAAAAAAAAAATAGAACGAGTGGGAGTAGGTTCTCACAAAGTTAGCCAAGTTGGGAAGGATTGTGGTCGGACCACAAGGCCCGAATCCGACAGAACAAGAATCCGACACTGATCTCCTTTGTACTTGTTGCCCGGCACCGAAACCCTAATCGGTGGAAACATCAATCAGAGCCCTGGATCCGCGGGAACTATAGTCATGATCCGTATTTTTGATTCGCTGTTAGTGTGCCAAACGCACCAAGAAAAAAAAAAAAAAAAAAAAAAGCCGATTCGGCCCGAAAACCCGACCTGAATTTGATTGAGAGCCTCTTCTAATAAAAACAACATTTACTAAATCGAAATTTTAAATTTATTTTCTAGAGAAAAGCTTAGGCAAAGGACTCTCAAAGCATTAATTAGACCATGCGAGGTTCGACTACAAACTTCTGAAAGGTGAGCTTGCAGTACGTACCCGAGATAGTCGAGAAAATATGCGAAAGGAGCCGGAGGCCATACATAATGGAGGATGGTCAGAGTCCATTCCCCCTTGTCGAAGAGATGAGCAACTGAATTCTCTCGGTCCCTCGCAAGTTCAGAGTTTCACATCACGCGGAGAAGGGAGGCAAGTCATGGTGGTGGCCTTCTGGCTTTCGCCGTCCACGTGGAGGTGATGGAGGCGGGGCTCAAGAATGTTTCTTTTCTTCCTCCCTTCAATGCTCATGATTCTTGCATTTGATCTCTTGTTTGTTCCTTTTTTTTTTTTCTCAATCCAAACCTCATCGACGCTTCCACGGCAATATTATATAGATATGCTTGTTATTTCAATAATACTCTAAAGAATCATTTGTCGATAAGGTAAGGTTTATCCATGGAGATCAAAAAAAAAATCCCATTACCTTATAGTTCTGGTGCATGTCATTGCTAACACAAGTTCTAAATATCGCTTAATTTCAGAATTTGGATATCCCGTTTTATCATTTATATTAAAAGTGTCTATTCTTGTGATGTTAGATATAATAAATTAATTTTATATTAAATAATTAAATAAACAAAATTTAATATATATATATATATATATAATTTAAAAAATAAAATAATTTAATATTCAATTTACTATATTAGTGTTTGATACCCATAAACTCCTTTTCGATGTGGACACCTACATGTCTTTTCAATGAACAGCCACCCTCCACTTGGTTTGCAACTTTGTTGCTTTGAAGCATCATGCACAACATCTTTACTTTTAATGCACGAACAAAGACATAAAATCTGAAAAAGCATGAATGATGCTCATCAACATGGAAAGCAAAGCATTGCAATTAAGCAATTTTTAGCATGTTCAGAAGTTGAGGATGAGCGAGAACTCGCAGTCCAAGCATGAATGATAAATCCAACCAAGAACACCACTAACATGAAGCATGCCTTTAAAGGAGAAGGACAAGGATACATAGATGGGAAAAAAGCAGAATAATTTGACCCGAGTTTGATCTCACATCATATGATTGGTACGATGGAGTTATCTCATGGGATTTAAATCACTAAATATAGAAAAAAAATGTGCAGGAAAAAAAGCAATAATGAAAACTTATGCTTTCTTCATAACCACAGCAAAGATACAACAGATGATCATCTACCATTGATTAACTATACCAAAGCTACGAAAAACACAATGTAGACTATTCCATCGGGCGTGATCGGTGACACTGTACAGTAAGAAGTCCAGACAAAATCTGCGTTGGTGCAATGAGATGAGAAGACCACAGTGAAGGCCAGCTGGAAACGAGAAGATGTGATCCAATCATGCGAGGAATATATGTGACGAACGAAGATGAAGATGATGCATAATTATTGGGTGCAGCAGCAGCAGCAGCAGCAGCAAGCACTAGAGGCGAGCAGAGAGGAGGATATCATATCCAGGATGCAGACGTTGCAGGCAGGCCTTCCTCAAAGTACCTGACCAGTCCTTGATATCTATTTGATTTTGTCGCGCTTGTGCGGCATGTCATGGGAACCATTTTTGCCGTTGTTGGATCGTCATACCTGTCCGAGATCTAATGTAGGGGATATCGGAATATATATACTAATATTAGATCACGTGCCATGTACACCTCTCAAATTTTATGTAATACTTTTTTGAGAAAATTTTATATTTATAAAATTATTAAATCGAGGAGTCCAAAATTTGTTATTATTATATTAATTGTGCTTGTTAGTAACGTCATATACGTCCCTCATGTTTTGATAATTACTCATTCCCACTTTTTTTAAAATATTTTTTGTTAGAATTTATTTAAAAAAATCTCAGACAACTTTTGTTTTTTCCCTTCATTTTAGAATAGAATTTTTAATAATAAAATCTTTAATGTGCCTTTTCTTTTATTATTATTTTTTTACTCTGTTGCAGTTAAGTCCCTGTGTTTTGACAATTTAGACAGTAATCCTTGACAAAAGCCCATGTGAATGCGTGTTTTGGGACAAGGTCACAATCCAAGTTTTGTAGTTTGGCCCAATTGATCAGTGGGAGGCCCATGAGCAAATTGGGACGAGGCCTGGATTTTAGGCCCCTTCGGCCTCGATCAGGGCCCAAATGTTCGCGTGCCGGCCCATAAACAAATTGAAACGCAGCTCAAGCTGTAGAATCACGACTAAATTTGCGGTTCCCTTGGTTGCCTCCTTTAATTTTTTTCAAAAAAAAAAACCGTAAAATCAACTACAAATTTCAGAGGATAATTTCACAGTAATTATCAACAAAAGTGAAATATGGACTCGTTTAATCGTAATTTTACGATTGTCTGATGATTACATACGTTAAGTTATTTATGATACGTTCTGTTGTTTAAAATCGCAAGCTCACATGTTCTCTCTATTATGAAATAAATAAATAAATTTAGCCTTTTTAAATTATTTTCCGTCAAATTCCAACTATGCACCTGCTTCGAGATCAGTACCGCTCTGTCAGACTCCTCGCTAGTTCGGCCAGACCGAACCAAAAACTAACCCGAAACCGACAACCCCAACGTTCAACCAAGGCCCCGCTCCAGCCCGACCCGATAGCAGCGCCAATCCCTCCTCCTTCCTTCCCTCCGATCCCCAACCCTCGGTCTCCATCTTCTCCCGTGCCCTGGAACCCCCAATTCCGCTCCTCCCTCCGCCATGGAAGCTGAAAAGCCCCTCTCCAAGGTTCCGCCGCCGGAGGAGCTGACGCGGACCAGCCGGAGGCAGCGGTTCACCATCGAGCTGCGTCCCGGCGAGACCACCATCGTCTCCTGGAAGCGGCTTCTCAGAGAGGCCGGGAAGACCGGCGCCGCCGCACCTCGGTCCGCCAACCCGGAATTCAAGGGCCAGGTTTTTCAATTTGGTGCAATTTTGCGAGATATTACGTTCTCATTAATGTGGCCTTATCTGAAAGGTTTCTTTTTTGTCATAACCCATGGCGATGTGTTGGCTGAGAGTGATTTGTGATTGCGTTTCGATTGAATAATGTGTGATTCTGGGGAGTTTTTGTTTAGGAGCAAGCTGGAGATAGAGAAGTGAAGGATGCGGCGGCTCCGAATCGGTTTAGTGCTGTTATTGAGAAGATAGAACGTTTGTACATGGTATTGGGTGTGACATTATTTTATGGGTTCAAATTTGAACTTTGTTAAGAGTCTTTGATATGTTTGACGATGGCTTGGTTGTTTGGATGTTCTGTGATTTCAGGGTAAGCATAGTAGTGATGAGGAGGACCTTGATGGTATCCCCGATGAAGACGAGTATGACACAGAGGATTCGTTTATTGATGATACTGAGCTGGTTGGTGGTGTTGTTGTTTTTTTTTTTCCTAAATATAAATCCATCTTTTTTCTTATTGTAATGAGACCTCAGAAAAAACTGTAAAACAAGGAACTCCCAAAACTCATTGAACATGAGCACATTTTTATGTTTGAAACCTGTCAAACTGGTTTGGCTTATTTTTTTTTGTTTGATAGAGAAGATGTTAATGCATCAACATTTGAGACAAATTGGAACTGGGTATTAGTAACTCTCTATGAGGCACGTGTTGCAAAATTGTTCTACCAGAAATTTGTATTCATAAGTGAATCATAAAATTATTTGGCAAATGTAAATTCTACTGTAACAGATGCATTGCGCTCCTGCTAATATTCTTTATTTTTTTGAGATATTCTGGATAAGGTTTTCTTATCTTCAATGTTCTTGTTATGTGGTTAATTGTATTAAATAAAAGTGACAAAGAAGATGCTTTCAACCACATTACCAGAAAAACAGCTAATCTATCCATTGAGGTTCTCTCTCTCTGTTTTTTTTTTTTGAGCAACCCGGGTTTACCATTGATAGCCTTGCTGCAAGTACAGCAAGGAATAAAATGACACAAAAGCTGTGTCATTATCAGGTCCAATTACAAAATATAGCTAATCGGCAGCCAACTCGAGGGCTGATGCCCAGGACAAAATAACCATCCAAAGTTTATCATAACATAGTAATAAGAGGAGCTGTAGACTAGGAAACAACACAATCAGCCCTGGAGTCACATTTCCAGTCCACGGATCAGATAGAGGGTAGGGCTCTCACTTGTATGGTGAACAAGTAAATGAATTAAAGTTAGTCTTGCTAAGTCGCAACTTATTTTCATTCACCAGTACAAGTTTTTTCATTGCATAGCAAATTCATTTCACACAATAGTTGTCATTGTTTGGTCCTTTTCCTTTTCCTTTTCCTCAAAGATGATTCATTTTCAGGATGAATATTTTCAAGTCGACAAGACGACAACCAAGCACAGTGGTTATTTTGTCAATAAAGGAATGCTGGAAAGAGTGTAAGTGTTCTTTTAACTTCTTTGGGTTTTCTCATCAAAGTTTCAATCATATTATACTCTTAGCAAAAGCCAGTTTATGGGGGGAAAATGTGCTCTATCATTACATGGTAGGCACAAGAGCACCATTACTTTTGTGAGGCATTTTTCCTTTTATTTATGATCTGCCTCAACCTTGAGGTACATCCACACAAGTAACAAGAAATTAAAAACATATTAGAGATTAGCTGAATTGACTGTCATATATTTGATGGAGTTTCTATCGCGATCCATTCATAGGATTAGTCAAATTTAGCAAACTTATAGTTTCTTTAGAATGCACCATAGCTGTTGCAATACACTGATGCACAATTAATTTGGCTTTGGTAAAATAATATGGGCCTGCCACCAGATTTTAGGTGTATGTTAATAGCAAGAGGGGCAACCTTTAATGATAACAACGTGTAGGATATATGTTTGGCCAGCAATTTCAGTGCCAAATGTGAAATATGGAAGCATTGCAGCTTAAAATAACAATTATTTGTTTGCATTGTTAATATTGCTATAAACATTTTCTGGACCATCTTTTTATGCCTATGTTTCTCTGCATAAGTGAACCCAGCTCATTGCCGAAATTGGTGCCAAAGAAAAGGAGAAGGAAAGACTCAACTAGAAGCCACAGTGAGAAGGATGGGGAACATATTCCAAAAGACCGTGTGACCGTGAGCAATGTGCAACTAAAACCTGCACGAAATTTACCATTGGTGGGGAAGAAATCATCAAACGCAAACAAAGCATTGGCTTCTCTTGGTGAGCATCATCAAGAAGGGAAACATTTGAAGAATAAACAAATTCCTACTGTGACCAACAAAAAAGAATCTTCTGATGTTACTATGACCGCAGATAAAAACCCTTCAAATTTGAAAACACCATACAGGGATGCTTCAGCACTTCCCTTGGAAGCTAAGGTTTCTAATAAGCAAAATAGTGGAGCTGTTCCAAACAGGGATTTGTCCTATAAATCAAGAGGCATTTGCGAATCAATTGATATCATACCTTCAGCACCTCCAGATAAAGCTGTTGCTTGTCAAGTTGATTCTTGTTCCAGGATGTTATCTAATGGTGAAGCTGGAATTGAAGCATCGACCAAGATAAGACGCAAAGAAAGGAGCAGCATCTTTTCTGAATACAATTCTTCTGGGAGCATGTATCATGCACAGGTAGATGTGAGCATTTCTTTTATCATTATGAGAAATGTTGACAATTCACCAAACTAAAGTTCAATCTCTGAAGCTTTGAGTTATTTGACCTTCTACGATTCCTTTTTCTCAAGCTGCCTATGTTTATCTTGGAATTTTTATATTTCAGCTTCTCGTTGTTTGAAGTTTTATATATTGTTCTCAATTGGTCAAACAATAGTATTTCTTATCTATTGGAGCATCACTTGAGATTATAGCATTTTGTGTCTGTTTTCGGTGTTTTGCTATATATAATTGGTTGTCCACAGTACAGCTTGTACCTTTGCATGTGTTGTTAGTCATGTTAGATGCTGTGCCATACAAAGTAAATTTATTTTTAAAGGACATGTAAATCATTTGTTTCAGTAACACCTTGATCCATGGTTATGTAGTTAGTAAAGTCAATATATAGAGACGACTGAGCTGGTTGGGCCTTGAGGATTTGAAAGTCTCATGTTTGATATATGTGATATGTCATGTGGTATGTGTTTTCAGGCTCTCATGAATATGAAGTTTCAAGCCCACAAGGACCACTAATATGTGTACTAAGGTTGTCAAAATGCCTAGGCACTGCTGGGGGTGGACCTTCGAAAGGTCTAGGCATACTGCCTAGGGCCTAGGTTTTATTTTTTAAATTATAAAATTTATACGTATTATTATAAAACTAAAATATTAATTATAAAAATATTTATTTTGGTAACTAGGCTGTTGCCTTGCAGTAAAGTGGCAACTAGGTGCTGGCTAAGTTGTTAGGTGGCTGCCTAGTGTTTAGTATTACTAATCATTAGGTCCTTAGGTGGTTGACCTCTGTCCAGCACCTAGGCGGCTGCTTTTGACTACCTTGATGTGTACACAACGCTTCTTCTTTGTTCTTCAAGGTTTAATTTGTTTGTAAGCTTTTGCAGCAATCATTATCTGCGCAAACAAATGATTATCCTGCTGTGAGACCAAAAGGGACAACACTAGAACGGGCAATTCGTGATTTAGAAAAGATAGTGATTGTGTGTAAGTTCCATGATGAGGAAATATCATGTTATGTCATGAAATAACTTGTAAATAAAAATTTTTATTGGATTTTGCAGATAAGCGACCAGATCTCAATGTCCAGGGAATCGATGGTTCATCTCAGGGTAGCAAAAGGAGACTGCCTCCAGAAATAAAGCAGAAACTTGGCAAAGTTGCTAGATTATCAGTACTACCCTCTAACCCTCATTCGTCACACTGATAATGATCACTTGCACCTTCTTGTCATTTGTTTTTCATGTTTGTCCAGACATTGGGGTTTATACTGGTAATTCATTTCAGACTGGTAATTCTGGGAAACCATAATACTTACTAAATTTTCTTATGAACCAAATATTATAAATTGGGTCGTTGAATGTTGAAATCACATGCTTCTGCATGGTAAAACTTGCTAAAACAGTAAAATAGGCTTAAACTTGCTACATTTTTACCAATTTCTTCCATCATTTGACTTACATTTTTGCATGTCCACTCTATTTTCTCAGTCCATATTTTGGCCTTTTATATCCATCATCTGTTGTGAGAGATGTTCTTAGTATTCTTATATATTCAGTGATGTTTCAGGCAAGCCAATCCAAGATTTTGGAGGATGATTTAATAGACAGACTTATGGGTGTTCTTGGTCACCTTGTGCAGCGGAAGACATTGAAGGTAAAAATTTAGTATGCAGAAAAGCTGTTGACATTATGTCAAGGTTTACTTTACTGATTTGATTCTCTCACTCAACCAATAAATAAAAAAATGGTGCTTGTACAGAAACATTAGGTGCCTCATTAATTACCAGTTCTACATGTTTTTTTAGGAGGAAACCAGTTGCTGTAGACAGTTTTCATTCTGCCCTTCCTTATACCTTCTGATCCATGAGATTTTTCTTTCTGGAATTATTTTGATGATGCAAATTAGTTATGAGTTTTGTCTGAGTCGGACTTGACAAGCACCAGGAAGGGATTTGGTGAAAAAGAGTGTCAGAAGTGATTAGGTCAAAACATTTGGGATAGAAGGAACCTCTGATATCTATGTTTCATCTGACTTATGAAGCATATCAAACATTGTTTCCCATCCTTGAACTGTAACTAATGATCTTTGCTAATTATCCAGACTGTTTTCCTAGTTTAGTCGAACAGCAAAGAATTCTCATCATTTCCAAACCAGGAACCTTGTCGATAATTCTCCCTATATATCAATTGGTGTTCTGTTGCAAACAATTGGTTGTTGGCAAGTACAGACTGCTTTGGCTGGTATTCCATGACATATTCAGATGATTGCCATAAGGCTATACTTTTGTAAGGCCTTCTCAGCAGAAAATTGTGATAGTATTGGCAAACACATTGCCTTTCGTTGCCTTGACGTGGATCTGTAATAATTGCAGGTCCATCCCAGTTTGTTCTGTCATACTCTGTTGTTTACAGTTAGCAACATGCATCCAGTTCAAATGTTTTTCCATCTGCTGGCAGGCTACGTCAAAGGCTTTTGTTACTACAATGTACAATCCATTTTGCTTACTTGTATTGCCATAAACCAACCTCATGTGACATTTCTCCATAAGACAACTGATGCCGGTAGTTGGGACATATAAATACCTATGGCAAAAATCACAGGCTGTTGTTTGGGTCTATGGGCCAATCTATACTTGATAGGTCATATGTCATCCATATTAATGCAAGGATTTGGTTTTACTCTATTAATTGAAAATGCCTACTATCTGATACTATGAATTATTAACTTTGTTTTTATACTGCATGAACGCTAGAAATTCCTAAATTCATCTCAACTTTATTTAACTTGTACTAGTTCTCTTTTGACATTATGTGTTGTACTCGTTCTGTGGCTCAGTTCTCATATAGGCCGAGCAATACATGACATGGTTGCACTAGAAAGTACCCTCTAGATGCTCTACTACCTGGGTTTGTCATATCCCAATCTTATTTATGTTATCCGGTCATTAGTAAAGCCCAAAACCTAATTGAAGTTTGAGTTCAAGTAGAAGTCAAGTAAGAGTCCGAGATTGAGTCCCAAGTAAGCAAGAGCAAAAGCCTATATAAGCATGTACTTTCAACTGTTCTGAATAGAGCAAAAAGTTCTCAAGAGTGAAAGACACTCATCACTGACCACTTCAAAACCTATTCTCTGAGAGAATAAAGACCCTAGAGATCTCATAGTTAACAGCATGCAAGGATTTGGTTTTACTCTATTAATTGAAAATGCCTACTATCTGATACTATGGATTATTAGCTTTGTTTTTGTACTGCATGAACACTAGAAATTCCTAAATTCATCTCAACTTTATTTAACTTGTACTAGTCCTCTTTCGACATTTGTGTGTTGTTCTATACTGACGCATTATGCATTTTAACAGAGACTCATGAGGGAAATGGTCGAATTAGGTCTATCAGCAAAACAACAGAAAGCTGACAGATTCCAACAGAGAAAGAAAGAGGTTAATGAAATGATTAGAACACGCGTCTCTCTTTGGACAGCCAAGGTAAACTTCATTTCAGCTTCAAGTATCTGTTGATTCTGTTTTCTGTTCAGTCATGTATAATTTCCTGTGAAGTTGTCTTGACTTCTTCATTTATTGAGATCAAAGCTTTTCTTATTGAAATATAGGGTTTTGATTTTTCCAGTGCGTTAAGGCTTTTCGTTCTTGTGATGCATGTCCTTCAACAAGAATTCGTAGTTTATATTTTTGCTCTGCTTAAACAGGTTGCTGAGCAACAGGATCGTTCACCAGATGACTTTCAGGAAGCTTCCACTAATAGTGAAGAGGGAGCTTTAAAGGGGAAATTTAGCATGGATAAACCATTGGAAGACAAGATCTGTGAACTCTATGATTTGTATGTTGAGGTAGTAAATCATTCTCAGGCAAGTTGTCCTTAATATATTCATATAGGTATGCTGATCAAGTCAAATTGATTTCGATGCAGGGGATGGATGAAGACAAGGGACCTCAAAGTAGGAAACTTTATGTGCAGGTAATTACATTATCTTCTAACTTATCAAGAATTTGAGTAACTTATTTGCTTGTTTCTCCAATTTATGGTTGGTAGCTTTATTTTGGTTGTCTGCAGAAATTAAGGAATTAACAGCTCATGGAAAATTTTCTTTGGCAACTCATTGCTGATGCATTAGAATTAGTTGACAACCTTTTCATCACCATTCTGGTTTTTGGTGCACAAAAGCATCATTTATTTTTGAAACATTTCTAAATTTCAAGTCTACTGTATTTGTCCAGCTTGCAGAGTTGTGGCCAAATGGTTACATGGACAATCTTGGAATAAAGCAAGCCATATTTAGATCCAAGGAGCGGAAGAGAGCAATGGTTAATCGACATAAGGTCTTCATATCCCCCTTATTAAGATCTATGTTTCACCTGCTATTGGATTTGCACTTCTATCACTCAGATCTATATACAACAGAATTAAGTTATTAACTAGCAACTAGTCATATTGACTGGTGAATTATATATGTAGTGACACTGAATTTCTTGTGCTTATTGACATACCATCCAGAGTGTTCTTGTGTGAAACATGCTGTTTTGCTTGCTGTTAAAGCATGGGGGAAGCCTCATTTCTGATGTGCTTTTTTTGGTTTCAGGCTCGGGACAAGGAGCAAATCAAGAGGAAAAGACTTGCTTCAGCAGCACAGATAGATGAAACAAACCTTGGTGCACAGGTGCGAATTGAACAAGAGAGAGTTGCTGTCCACTCCTTGAGTCAGGCTCATGCTTCACCAGATGAGCAATTAGCAAGCCAAACTACCGCCACATCCACGAGACCAACAGATACTCAACCCATGAATGATTTTGGGCACCATCTTGGATCAAAACAGTTTGAGAAAATTGGCCGTAGTCCAAGCATGGTTCGAGATGATGGGATTCGCAATGTCAAGAAAAAGCCAAAGTGGAAGCTAGAGTCGGACTCAGGGGAAATGCATCCTCATGTGCCCCATCAAAACAGTAAAGAGAAGCATAAATCTCGTAAGCATGGTAATGATACAAATGCAATTAACCTTCGTAAGCCTAGCCTTCGAGTGCCTGGACCTCCTGGTAGTGACCAACCAAGCTGATTGTAGATTCAACAAGCCATTGAAATGTGTATTTTCTAATTCTATCTTGGCCTTTTCTCAGGTTTCAGTTTTGCTTGTAAGTGTTTAGATTGACCTGTCAATTTGGTTTTGTTTCAAGTTTTGTATTAATGTTTAGCTTATTTTGTATTAGATTCTGTTAACCATCATTAAAATGACTAGACTGTAGCGTAGTATTCCATAAAACCCATCACTTGTGGTTAGAGGTGTAAATGAGCCAACTTTGGCTTTGCTTGGCTCAGCCCTGAAAATAATCAGCTCGAACTTGAGTTGGGTGGGCTCAGCGAGCCAAGCTTGTGAGTTCCAATTTAATTTTCAGAAATTATTTTTAAATTATTTTTTATTAAATTTATAAAATATGTTTTAAAAAAACTTAAAAATTATAAAAAATAATAATCTCAATATCATAAATTATAATTCATTAAATTCACAAAAAATATTAAACATAACAAATTTATAGATAATACTAATAATATTATATTTAAAAAATGCGAATATTGAAAAAAATATTAAATAAAATAATATCTAAATATAAAAATTTATATCAAGTACAATATCAAAATTAAATAATAAAAATATATTATATATTATAAAATATATTTTTATATATTGAGCACAACCAATTCATCTCGAGTTCGGTTCGTTTATCAAACAAATTGGCTTTTTGAGCTCAAATAGTCGAGTTGAGTTTAAGTCCGAGTTCAAATTATTAGCGAGTTAAATTGAGATTCCTACTTGTGATGAGCAAAGTTGCCGGACCGGTTTTCAGTTCCTTAAAATCGAAACTAGTTTGCAATTTACTGGAAAATCTAAGACATCGTTTGGTTTGGAATTAAGATTAGGATTAATATTTTTTAAAATTATTTTTTTATTTTATAAAATTAACATTATTTATTTTACATCGTTATTAAATTTAAATTATTATAAAAAATTAAATACATTTTCGAAATTTAAATTATTATAAAGTAAATTTTAATAAAAAAAATCAATTTATATAAATAGTTTATTAATTTTGATCATTTCGAAACGATGCTAGAGGTTCTAGAATCGTTCGCTATGTGCACATGGCGCCGTCCGATTGGACTCGCGATCGCATGTGTTGCGATCCTGGCGCCGTCCGGTTGAACGCGCAATAGCATGTGTTGCGATCCAGATCTCCTAAAGAGACGCTCCCCGCAACCCGCTCCCTAACTTCTTCTCCGAGCCCCATCTCCTCTGTTCTTGGCCCCACCGCCCGTCTCCTTTCTCTTCTCCGGCGGGGCTGTTCTCGTTCGTTCTACGGTTTCAAGAACTCCATTCCGTTCGTAGTCTGGTTCGATCAGGACGCGGTTCCCCCAGTTTCTCGTGTTTCCAATCTAGGGTTTCTGTCGGCTGCGGTGATTCTAGGTTAAGTGTTTTGGGCTTTATCTTCGTCTCTTTGTTTCGGACTTTGATCTGTTTCTTTTCCTTATTCTGTTTCATGTTTCGATTTCGTGAGTGGGTTTTCTTCTTCTTTTGCTTTGATTCTGGAGGCGTTGGAGGCCGGTCAGGTACCTTAATTTCTTCAATCTCTAATTCTAAATTCTTAGTAGTCGTTTCCCTTTAATTTGAAGCAATCTCTTCGTTTTCTCCACTGTTTTCTTCTTCGATTTCGTCAACTTGAAGAACTAGGGTTAGAACGACTAGAATTTGAACAGTTAGAGTTAAAACGACGTAGGAATCATAACGACTAGAATCGTCTCCTTGTTTGAACTACCTGCCAACAAGGAGTGAGGTTAATCAGACATCTTGGAGCCCATTACCGATGTTTTTTCTTTCTCCCATATTCGCTTCTTATTGTTTGATTTCTTGACCTTTTCATTATTGTCTAGGTAGTATTTTTCTACTCCAGGCACAAAACTGTCTGTTTTGATACAGTCCACTCGCATGTTACTAAATTACTAACAACACTAATTCTTGTCACAATGCTGCAATTTTATGGGGGTGGTTTTATTTTTTAGATACCCTAATGTGGTCTTCCGATGACATGCCATCTGACATTCATGTTTGTACTGTTTAAGTTGTGTTAGATAAATTCCAAACCAAAACTATTGGTTTAGAGTTTTTCTTCTTGGTTCATATTGTTTTAGTTCCTATCGTTTTCTCCTTTAAGTTTCTTTTCTCTGTTTTAGTTCATATTATTTCAGAATTTTTACTCTTAGTTCGTACTATTTTAAAGTTCTTCATTTTTCATTTTTGTTTTAGTTTGTCTTAGTTTTTCCTTTTTTTTGTTGACATTATTTTAAAGGTATTCTTCTCCTTCTTCTGAGTTTTTCATGTTTTCTACTTCTCTTCATTTTTGGTTTTTTTTTTTTGTTCGTATATATTTTCTTCTTTAAGTTCCTTTTCTCTGTTTTAGTTCATATTGTTTTAGAATTCTCACTCTTAGTTTGTACTGTTTTAAAGTTCTTCATTTTCCATTTTTGTTTTAGTTTATCTTAGTTTTTTCTTTCTTTTTTGTTCACATTATTTTAAAGGTATTCTCCTCTTTGTTCTGAGTTTTTCATTCTTTTTCTTCTTATTTCATATTGTTATAAAGATCTTCATTTTTTGTTTTTTTTTGTTTGTATTATTTTCTTTTTTATGTTCCTTTTTTGTGTTTTATTTCCTATTGTTTTCTTTTTAATGTTCCTTTTCTCTGTATCAGTTCATATTGTTTCAGAATTCTTAATCTTTGTTCATACTGTTCTAAAGTTCTTCATTTTCCATTTGTGTTTTAGTTTTTCTTAGTTTTTTCTTCTGTTTTGTTCATATTTTTTTAATGGTATTCTTCTCCTTCTTCTGGGTTTTTGATGTTTTCTTCTTCTTCTTCTTCTTCTTCTTCTTCTTAGTTCATATTGTTATGAAGATCTTCATTTTCTGTTTTGTTTGGTTCATATTGTTATTTCTTTAATTTCCTTTTTTGTGTTTTAGTTTCTATTGTTTTCTTTTCTTTTGTTCGCATTATTTTAAAAGTGTTCTTCTCCTTCTTCTGAGTTTTTCAAGTTTTCTTCTTCTTCTTCTTCTTCTTAGTTCATATTGTTACAAAGATCTTCAGTTTCTTTTTTTTTTTTGGTTCATATTGTTTTCTTCTTTAATTTTCTTTTTTGCGTTGTAGTTCCTTTTTTTTTTCTTTAAGTTTCTTTTCTCTGTTTTAGTTCATATTGTCTCCGAATTCTTACTCTTAATTCATGCTGTCTTAAAGCTCTTCATTTTCCAATTTTGTTTTAGGTTTTTTTCGTTTCTTTGTTTTTTTGTGTTCACATTATTTTAAAGGTATTTTTGTCCGTGTTCTGAGTTTTTCATGTTTTCTTCTTCTTTTTCTTCTTAGTTCATATTGTTATAAAGATCTTTATTTTCTGTCTTCTTTTGTTGGTCTTATTTTCTTCTTTAATTTCTTGTTTTGTGTTTTAGTTTCTATTGTTTTCTTCTTTTAGTTTCTTTTCTTTGTTTTAGTTCATATTGTTTCAGAATTCTTACTCTTAGTTCATATTATTTTAAAGTTCTTCATTTTCCATTTTTGTTTTAGTTTATCTTAGTTTTTTTTTTGTTTTGTTCACATGATTTTAAAGGTATTCTTCTCCTCCTGAGTTTTTCACGTTTTCTTCCTCTTTTTCTTCTTAGTTCGTATTGTTATAAAGATCTTCATTTTTTGTTTTTTTTGTTTTTGGTTCATATTCTTTTCTTCTTTATGTTCTTTCTCTGTGTTTTAGTTCCTATTGTTTTCTTTTTAAGTTCCTTTTCTATGTTTTAGTGCATATTGTTTTTGAATTCTTACTCTTAGTTCATACTGTTCCAAAGTTCCTCATTTTCCATTTGTGTTTTAGTTTTTTCACATTATTTTAAAGTTATTCTTCTCCTTCTTCCTAGTTTTTCATGTTTTCTTCTTCTTCTTAGTTCATATTGTTATAAATATCTTCATTTTCTGTTTTTGTTTTTTGGTTCATATTGTTTTCTTCTTTAAGTTCCTTTTTTGTGTATTAGATCCTATTGTTTTCTTCTTTAAGTTCCTTTTCTTTCTATTAGTTTATATTGTTTCAGAATTCTTGCTCTTTGTTCAATGTGTTCTAAAGTTCTTTATTTTCCATTTTTGTTTTAATTTTTCTTAGTTTTTTCTTCTTTTTTGTTTATATTTTTTTAACAGTATTCTTCTCCTTCTTCTGAGTTTTCTTGTTTTCTTCTTCTTCTTCTTCTTCTTCTTCTTATTTCATATTGTTAGAAAGATCTTCATTTTTTGTTTTTTTTTTTTTTTGGGTTCGTATTGTGCTCTTCTTTTGGTTCCTTTTTTGCGTTTTAGTTCCTATTGTTTTCTTCTTTAAGTTCCTTTTCTCTATTTTAGTTCATTTTGTTTCAGAATTCTTACTCTTAGTTCATATTGTTTTAAAGTTCTTCATATTCCATTTTTGTTAGTTTTTTCTTTTTTTTCGTTCACATTATTTTAAAGGCATTGTTCTCCTTCTGAGTTTTTCATGTTTTCTTCTTCTTCTTCTTCTTCTTAGTTCATATTGTTAGAAAGATCTTCATTTTTGCATTTTTGTTTTAGTTTTTCTTTGATTTTTCTTTTTTTTTTTCTCATTATTTTAAAAGTATTCTTCTCCTTCTTCTGAGTTTTTCATGTCGTCTTCTTCTTCTTCTTCTGAGTTCATATTGTTATAAAGTTCTTCATTTTCTGTTTTTTTCTTCTGTAAGTTCTTTTTTATTTTGTTCCTACTGTTTTCTTCTTGAAGTTCCTTTTCTCTGTTTTTGTTTATGTTGTTCAAGAATTCTTACTCTTTGTTCATACTGTTCTAAAGTTCTTCGTTTTCCATTTTTGTTTGAGTTTTTCTTTTTTTTTTTGTGCATATGTTTTTAAATGTATTATTTTCCTTCTTCTGAGTTTTTCATGTTTTCTTCTTCTTCTTGTTAGTTGATAATGATATAAAGATCTTTGTTTTTTCTGTTTTGTTTGGTTGATATTGTTTTCTTTAATTTCTTTTTTTGTGTTTTAGTTCCTATTGTTTTCTTGTTTTAGTTCCTTTTTTCTATTTTAGTTCATATTGTTTGAGATTCTTACTTAGTTCATACCGTTCTAAAGTTCTTCATTTTCCATTTTTGTTTTAGTTTTTGTAAGTTTTTTCTTTTTTTTTTTTTGTTCACATTATTTTAAAGGTATTCTTCTCCTTCTACTGAGTTTTTCATGTTTTCTTCTTCTTCTTCTTCTTCTTCTTAGTTCATATTGTTATTAAGGTCTTCATTTTCTGTTTTGTTTGGTTGATATTGTTTTCTTCTTTAATTTCTGTTTTTTTGTTTTAATTCTTATTGTTTTCTTCTTTAAGTTCCTTTTGTCTGCTTTAGTTCATATGGTTTCAGAATTCTTACTCTTAGTTCATACTGTTCTAAAGTTCTCGATTTTCCCTTTTTGTTTTAGTTTTTCTTACTTTTTTTCTTTTTTTTGCTCAGATTATTTTTAATGGTATTCTTCTCCTCCTGAGTTTTTTATATTTTCTTCTTCGCCTTCTTTTTAGTTCATATTGTTATAAAGATCTTCATTTTCTGTTTTTTTTGGTTCGTATTGTTTTCTTCTTTAGGTTCCTTTTTTGTGTTTTAGTTCCTATTATTTTTCTTCTTTAAGTTCTTTTTCTGTTTTAGTTCATATTGTTTCAGAATTCTTACTCTTAGTTCATACTGTTTAAAGTTCTTCATTTTCTGTTTCGTTTCAGTTTTTTTTTTTTGGGCATTATTTTAAAGTTATTCTTTCTCCTTCTTTTGCGTTTCTCTTGTTTTCTTCTTCTTCTTCGTAGTTCATATTGTTTTAAAGATCTTCGTCTTCTGTTTTTTTTTTTGTTTCATATTGTTGTCTTATTTAAGTTTCCTTCTTGTGTTTTAGTTCCTATTGTTTTCTTCTTGGAAGTTCCTTTTTTCTGTTTTAGTTCACAGTTTCAAAATTCTTACTCTTAGGTTCATACTGTTTTAAAGTTCTTTATTTTTTATTTTTATTTTAGTTTTTCTTGGTTTTTTCTTTTTTTTGTTCGCATTGTTTTAAAGGTATTGTTTTCCTTTTTCTGAGTTTTTTTATGTTTTTTTGTTCTTCTTCTTCTTAGTTCTTATTGTTATAAAGATCTTCATTTTCTATTTTTTTTTTTGTTTAAGTTCCTTTTTTGTGTTTTAGTTCCTATTGTTTTCTTCTTTGAGTTCCTTTTCTCTGTTTTAGTTCACACTGTTCTAACGTCCTTCATTTTCCATTTTTATTTAGTTTTTCTTAGTTCTTTTTTTTTTGTTCACATTATTTTAAAGGTGTTCTCCTCCTCCTCCTTTGTTTTTCATGTTTTCTTCTTCTTCTTCTTAGTTCATATATTATTATAAAAATCTTCATTTTCTCTTTTTTTGGGTTCATATTGTTTTCTTCTTTAAGTTCTTTTTTTGTGTTTTAGTTCCTATTGTTTTCTTGTTTAAGTTCCTTTTCTCTGTTTTAGTTCATATTGTTTCAGAATTCTTACTCAGTTCATATTGTTTTAAAGTTCTTCATTTTCCATTTTTGTTTTAGTTTTTGTTAGTTTTTTCTTTTTTTTGTTCACATTATTTTAAAGGTATTGTTCTCCTTCTTCCGAGTTTTTCATGTTTTGTTTTTCTTTTTCTTCTTTGTTCATATTTTTATTGAGAGCTTCATTTTCAGATTTTTTAATTTCATATTGTTCTCCTTTAAGTTCCTTTTCTCTATTTTACTTCATATTGTTTCAGAATTCTCTTAGTTCATACTGTTTTAAAGTTCTTCAATTTTGATTTTTGTTTTTGTTTTTCTTAGCTTTTTTTTGTTCACGTTATTTTGAATGTATTCTTCTCCTGAGTTTTTCATGTCTTCTTCTTCTTCTTCTTCTTCTTTGTTCATGTTGTTATAAAGTTCTTCATTTTCTGTTTTTGTGATAATTTTTCTTCTTTAGATGTCTTTTTTATGTTTAGACTATTGTTTTGAATTGTTCAAAATTTGTCTTTTTCCTTTTTATGTTTAGAATATTGCTTTAAAGTTCTCCCTTTTTTGTCTTTGTTTTAGATTTTCTTTACTTTTCTGTTTTCTGTTTGGTTCATATTATTTGTAAAGTTCTACTCTTTCTTCTAGGTTTTTTAGTTTTGTTTTAGATTTGCAATACCTTCTCCTTCATGTTCATCTTTTTCTTCTTCCTTTTAGTTCATATTGTCTTAAAATCTACATTTTGTGTTTTTGTTTTTGTTTTTCTTTGACTTCTTCTTTCCTTTGTTTTAGTTTATATCTCTTTAACTTCTTCCTTTTGTTTCAATTTATATTCTCTTTAATAACTCTTTAATAACTTCTTCTTCTTCTTCTTCTTCTTTATCTTTTTCTCAACTGTTTCATTTCATATTTTCTTCTTCAATTTTACTCTTTATTTAACTTCTCTGTCTTCTTCTTCAATTGTTTCTTTGAAGTTTGTATATCTTTATCTTCAATTGTTTCATCTGTTTCAGTTCATATTTTCTTCTTCTACCATTTCACACTTTCAGTTTATACAACTGCTTCAATTTATATTTTCTTTGTCTTCAGTTTAACCATGTCCTTGAACTTTGTTTCAGTATTTTTCTTCACTTCACTTTGTTCTTCAACTACTTTTACTGTTTCAGTTTACAATCTTCTTCAATATAACTATGTTCTTGAGCTTTGTTATATTCTTTTTCAGTGTAACTTTTTTCTTTAAAATTGTCGTTTATTTGGGTTTAACTTTCCTTCATTTAGCTTCCTAACTTCTTACTCTTTTTTATTTCTGTTCAACTATGTTCTTTCTTTTACTTTGTTTCTGTTTTCGTACTATTGTGTTTTGGTTTAGCTATGTTCTTAAACTTTATTTTGGCTTAACTGTGTTGCTTAACTTTATTTCAGTTTATTTCTCGTTTAACATTTACCATTCTTTTTTGCCTTCTTTATTTCAAGTTTTAGTATCTTCTCTCCAGTCTTTTTTGCTATGTTTCATTTTTTACTACAATGTTTCGATTTTTTTTGGTAGTCTGCATCAAATCTAAATATTTTTCGTTTAGAATTTTCACAATCTTCTTCAAAATCATTTTCAAAACCTTCTTTTTCTGCAATATCTTTTAATCTTATTCATTTTCAAAATCTTCTTTTTCTACCAAATCTTCCTTCATCTTTCTTCAAAACCTTGAAAATATTTGATCTCTTTCTTTTTTTACAAATGTTCCTTACTTTTTATAATTCTTTTTTGCTTTGCTTTTTCAAAATCTTCATGATCTTTTTGGAAGGTAGGAGAGTTAGAATGTTCTTTATTGGTTGACTATTTGGGCGTCCAAATTGTCATGGGATGGATACCTTGGGGTTTGGTTATGTTTTATGTGGGACTGTAGAAGTTTCTATATTGCTTCTTGCATTCCATGTAAGAATATAAAATACACAATCTAAAAAATGCTCACTAACTAAACTGAACCATAATTTGCGCTTATACTTTATTTTTCATAAAATCCCATCCATTAATTATTATAGCTGCAATGAATTTGATAAGCTAGGTTAGCTTAGGACAAGTCAAGGATAACCTAGGATAGGTCACAACTTGTCCTATGTTATCCTAGGTTATACATCAACCAAGCAAGCTTTGAAAGATGAGTTAGTCCGATATGACAATTTCAAACCACCCTGTGCCACTTGGAAATAATTTTTTTTGCTTTTCCTAGTAGGAATTTTCCCTGGGATGTGCATTTCAATTCAGTTGACACTTGATTTAGCACCTTTTAAGAAAAGTACAATCATCAAATCCTTTATTACTGGATAGTAGATATTTATAGGCTTTCTGCCAAATTTTTGCTCCAGACTTGATTGGATAATATTTTTGTGTAATTTACTGTTGAACAGGTTGATGTTTCACGCTAAGCGAATGAACAAGCAGAAGGGCAGTTAATAATGTAAAGAGGACGAACAAGCTCAAAGCTTACGGAATACTGGGCATGCGATAAAAAATTGTTTGTTCACAAAGCAGTATAAAGTGGTTGTATATTTGTAGTAACCTTACTTTGTATTTATTTATAGTCATTTGATCTTGTTGGGTGTCACTATTTTACCCATTTTCCTGTGTTGGTTATTATTTATTCACGGCCATTAATCCTGTTGGGTTTGTATTTGTTTTGATATCTGAAGTAGTGCCATCCTTGGTTATTTGTTTGTCGTTTTCATTTGTATTATTTGTGATTTGACTTCCTTTCTGTTATGTAAAAGTGGAACATTGCCGTTCTACATTATAGGTATAGTCATGTAGAATTTGGTGTAAATGGACTGAATCATTGAGTATACACTTGGGGCTTCACTTGGTCATAGTTAATTGGTTAAAACATGGGCAGTTTGCCGGTTAAATCTCTGAGTAATTGTGTTGTGAATGGGCCTTAACATTGGACATTTTCCGGCTGCAAATCTCTCTAATTGGGGCCGTTGTTGGGCTGCAACCAAACCTCAATATGGGCTTAGATTTGCGCCGTTATTGGCGGCCTAAATATGGGGTGCTGATGGACTGCAATTGGGCCTAAATATCGGTTTATCTTGGGGCCTTTCGGAATTATTGGGCTGTTTTTGACCACCAATGGGCTGAAATGTGGGCAGCTGTTCCACGCAAATGGACAGAAATATAGGCCCGATGTGCACGCTGTGGGCCTACACGTCTCAAATTCGGGCCTTTATTGGGCCGTAAAAGGGCTCAGTACGGGCTATTACTGGGCGTCAACCGGGCCGAAACATGGCCGTTGAAGGACAACCACCGGAGACCAATTAGTGGGTTCAGGAAGCATTATAATCCGACCACAAAATGTGTTCCCTCGCTACTCTAAAGAAGAGAGCTGATTTTATTGGGCTGAAGCAAAATTGTTTTTTACATTTTCTACTGGCCTATTATTAGGAGAATAAACACGTCTTTGGCTGCACTCACAAATATAAAACAAACCAGACACACACACACACACACACACACACACAGACACAGACACACACACACCCCCATGCCAATATCGCTACTATACACAACCCATCACATACACATTCAAACATATCCAGAACTCAAAAATTATTTACAACATAAAAGTAGCATGTAACAATAAAGACAAATGTACACTTCATCCAGTTGGTTATATTTTAAAGAGATAATTATTTATAACTCCTGTAATTAATTTTAATTACCTATAACTCTCCATAATTTCCAAAATTACCCCACGCCCCCCATTTTTGAAAATATTTACTCACACTTCCCTTATTATTATTTAATTAAAATTTTTTTAAAAAATTTTGATTTTACCTTCGATTATTTTTACAATTAAACCCCTAAAAATCTATTTTTTATATTTAACGCATCGAAATTCGTTTTTTGCAAATAACACCTCAAAATTACTTCGATTTACAGAAAAATCTCCGAAATTCGAATTTTTGCAAATAACACCCCGAAAATATTCAGATTTATAGAAAAATCCTCGAAATTCGGATTTTTGCAAATAACACCTCGAAATTATTCCGAATTGCAAAAAAATCACGAAATTTTCTTATAAAACACTCCTTCCTTCACTGTAGCCCTAAACGTGAAAGTTGCCGCCGCCGCCGCCGCTCTGCCGCTCCCTGCGCAGCTGTTGCCGTCGTTGCCTCGCCGGCGAGGAAATCACCGTCCGGTTGCTGCCCTAAGCCCCCCACGTCGTCGCTGCTCTGCGCCGTGCCACCCATGCTGTTGCCGTCGTTGCTCTGTCCTTCGTCCTCAGCCCCATGCTTTGCCCTTGCGCCGTCGCTGCCCCGCCGGCGAGAATACCGCCATCTTGTCGCTACCGCCCTCCTTCGTCCTCGGTAAGCCACCACCGTGAATTCCATTAACTCAAGCTATGAGATTTATTGATTTTATTTTGTCTCATTTCTCAGATGACAACTATGAATTGCTTTTCCAAATATGGAAATAATTTATCTTCAATTGACAAGAATGTGTAAGCCATCACCGTGCAGGGTAAGATCGGACAGTATCATTAAATATCATCAGTTAAATAACCAACAGCTGATAGAAGTGTTCGTGAGAAAGCTCGCAGAGTTTCTTAGCTTCTCCACGTTCGACGTCTTTAAGAACTAGAAATTTAACCGTGATTTTTCTCATCCCCTTCTCTGATGTTTCTGTGGCTGAACTGGTCTCCCTGTATAAGATAAAAGAAAGCAGATCTGATGGGTCTCCCAAAGCAAGCCTTGCTTGCAGATTGGACACTATTAAACAAGTTAGTGTTGCAAAAGAAGAACCTAGTTTCCAAGCAGTACAACGGTCCAAAATTCAGTAAAAGAAAATTGGCCAGTGTAGTGATGGTGCAGGTGTGAGAAAGACGGGTAAAAGATAAAAGAAGTAGACTAGAAAAAAAAAAAGTTTACTGCTAAGATGCAGGTCCTCTTGAAAGCTTTGGAGTAGAAAGTTAAAGATCTGTTATTTCAGTTGCAAACCAGCATGGAAAGCAATCAACCATAATGCAGCAGTATTGTTAACCTGAAGATCAGAGAAAAAAAAACACTGTTTTGTAGAATGTAGATCATTATATATCCTCTTTTATGCAAATAAGACATAATAATAATAACATTGTAGGTCACAGATTTGGGGAGAAAACCGTGCATTAACACAGGTAAAAGCATTTCATCGTCTACTGGAGAGGAAAGGTTTTTGAGATGCCAATTAGGTATTTACTACATATGTGACATCAGGAATAATGACAATTGAGGAAGATCAAAATAATAGTTTCACATTTACTCAGTTCACTAATGAAAAATCAGAAAAAGAGAGATATCCGACCACACAAAATTGCTGATTCAATATGCTAATAAAAGAATTGTGAGCTTCAATATGTACTTCAATTTATCAAAAAACTAAATTTAAAATGTGACCCTTCAACTTATTTTTCAAATGCACATTCTCCCTCTCTCACAGAGAGAGAGAGAGAGAAAGAAAAGAAAAAACCAACAGCCCCCATCCCCCCTTTAACATCAAGTTGAGAATAACTTCAACAATATAAAAGAACACACCAACTAGTCAAAATCATGGAGATACTCAATTTCCAAAGACCAAAAAGCTTTTGGAGAACAAAAGATAAGTTATACTGCAATCAAGTAAGTCTTAAGGTTGTGTTATTAGTGCAACTAGAATGGCTAAATCTAGTCTTACTGCCACCAAAACTCCATTAGGAAAAAGATCACTCTCAACATTTGTGGCCATCTATCATGTCTCTATCTCCTGCGTCTTCAAAGCCCAAGCTTCAAATACATCTCCTGCAAAACTAGAACACAGAAATGTATTGGTGCCTCCCAAGACCACTTGGACCATTAAGACATTTCAATGCAAGGAAACCAAAGAAACCCCCAGCAAACAACAACAAGAAAATCACATACAAAAACAAAACCATTTCATGGAGTTAGATTTAGGGTTTAGATTATTCAATCATTGGAAATTTCACCTTCTTCTTGCCGCTGCTGATCTCCAAGATTCCCATGCATTCCCAACTCTTGCCTTAAAGCCAATTTTCACAATTCATATAGTTCTATCTCAAAACTAGAATTCTGTCATGAAAACAAGATATTAATGAATGCGGAAGAAAAGGAGATGAGCATTAGCGGAGGAGAGAGATTGTCATAACATGTAATGATATGAAGGAGATTGGATATCAATAGAGAAAAATCGCTGGGGGCCTTTCAAGAAGGTGTTGTCATCAATCCCTGACAGCACGGTTCTAACAAGGAGGCAATTCTAGTCGTAATTTCTAAGTTCGATAGAGAGAAGATGCAAGTCTAGTCGTTCTGATTCTAATTGTTCAAATTGACGAAATTGACGAAGAAAACAGTAGACAAGATGAAGAGGTTGCTTCAAATTAAAGGGAAACCACAGCTAGCTAAGCATATAGAATTAGATACCGAAGAAATTAAGGTATCTGATCGTCGACCTCCGAACCCTCCAGAAGAAAACACACCCAGTAACCTGAAACAGAAGAAGAAAACGAGATCAAAATCCGGAAGAAACAGAGAAAGATCAAACCGAGATACCGAAAGAAACCCTAAAATCGGAAGACGAGCAGATTGAGAAGGAACCGCACCGCGACACCACGGGGATCAAGATCTTCACGCCGTAGTACCGCCGGAGGAAAACTCGAATTAGCCGTCAGAAACCCTAGAAGCGCCGCCACATCGTCGTGAAATCGAAGACGCTATACAAGAAGAGGGGGAGGGGGAGGGGGAAGGGAAGGACGAAGGAGAAGGCGAATCCAAATGAGATAAGGAGGAGGAGACGAAGTGGGGAAGGGACGAGACGGAAGCGGAGACGGGGACGGGGAAGAAAGGAGCGGGGAGCGGCTCTTCAGTAGCTGATAGCGATGCCAGAGGCTAGGTCGCAAGTTCGCAACACATGCGATTGCAAGTCCAATCTACGGTCGCCACGTGGACAGTGGATAGCCTACTCCGGTTCCGGATTTCTGCTGAACCGAACGGCAAATCAGGTTCGATTTTTCAGACTGGGAACCGGTACGGTTCGCCAGTTTTGCATGATAGAGAATATGTAGAACGAAAGTACGAGATATATAACCAATGAAAAACATGAAATAGAAAAGGAAAGCCAAACTTGAGAGTGGAATCACAGACAAAAGTTTCTGAAAACTCAATCATCCTTCAGTAGATTTTTTTTTGGCAGATGAGATTTGTACGGTAATGGAACAAAGAACACAAGATGAGCTCCATCGTTCAAGTAGAATAACTCAACTATTTGCAACAAGGAACCCTCACGCACAGTGATCTGCTCTGTACAGATGAGCTCCATCTTCTTATCTCAAACTCTTATAGATCAGTATGCAGCGTTTCTTCATCAGTAGATATCTTCATGGTTGGAATATTCAGAGTTTTGCCGGTTAGCCTTGAGATGATAAGCCGAACAACATTCTCAGCTGCAACAGCACTCACCTCTATACTACTAGCTGCATTCTCAAAAGAGTTTATATAGTACAGATGCAGGCCATCCAAAACAATCGGTGCAAAAACTTCTGGAGCTTCAAAACGAGGATAAGCAGGCCAATCGATCCGGATGGTCTCCCTTCTTGTGCTGCAAAAGATCAACTCAAACCACCGTAAGCATTCTCTGATGCAAAATTGAAAAGGATTATATGAATATTCACCTGAAAATTTGATCTAGAAGGTCATCCCCAGCTGGAGTGCGGGAGAACATTTTGTAGGCCATGTCTTCTTCAGTGTACTTCTTAAGGACAGAAATACTGGAGAAAGGAATATTGGGCTTCTCAAGTGTGCCAACAAGGGCTGGAATTTCTGATGCTGATTTCACGCCAAAATATTTCTACAGAAAAACATAGAGCTGTCACATACATTTCTGTCTAAAGAGATCTCATTACACGAGAAAGTTACAAACAAGTGAGCTAAAAGAAACTAAATTGCCATAAAACCATGACAGCACAAGTAAACTATAGTTCTAATCAACAATAAAAACAACAACAAACAAGCAAGCCTTGAAAGTTCGTTAGTCTATATTCTAACTAAATAAATGAAGAAAAATGGAACAGAAGAGGCCTTGCTTGAGAAATGAATGTTAATCTTAATAGTAAATAAAGAATAAACACCATCAGAAACCACTTAGGGGGCCTCCCACGAATAGATGTGACATTAAAATTTTGTTATCCCATATTTTAACTAAACAAGGAAGGTATATCTTAGTGGCCTTGCTGACAATGAAGGCATTAATTACTCACAGGATTCAGAAGGCCTCTAATGAATGTTGTGAACGTATGTTGCATACTCCTGTGGGGAATTGAAATTGGAGGGGAAAAACTGATATTCAGCTCATCTAATGGAGTAGCAATTACTGTGACTTCACAGTCATAATTATTCCCAGATTTTGACTTGAGCACGTAAGAGCCTTCA